>VTPC01006950.1:138898-262183 GCA_011009095.1 Ignelater luminosus | reverse complement strand
AATAATTTTATAACAGATCCTTGAAAAAGTTTAAAACAATAAACAAAAGCTTGGATTAATTTAAATTACTTATTAATTCTTAAAGACCTTAAAACCCATTAAAATAAAGAAGATTAGTTACATATAAGGTAGTTTGTAAGTTACAAACCAGATAAACTCATTTACAAGACAGATTTAATTTAAAAGAGAATCAAAAGACAGATTTTTTAGTTACATGGAAGATAAATTTAAAAATCACTTTACAAGGAGGTGAAAAAACCGGCCCTTATTTGATAAAAATGCGTCAATATTTGCACAGAATGCAAATTTCTGCAAACCACGCTCAAGAAGCCACAGAGGATAGGGATACAGAGAATTCAATCTTAATAGAAAATTGAATGATGTTCTATCCTTTTCTTGTATGTGCGTAGAGGTACTGAAATCTTGTCTGCTCTGCACACATTGCAGAAGTGGACTAGCTCGAGCGCAATTATTTTATGTTATTTTATTTCTCCGTTTTCAAAGATCGTCACTTGGTTGATAGACAATTTTTAAAGTATTTTATGATTTGTGATGTAACGTATTCTTAATTTTTACAGTTTAGTATGCGTGTTATTTGTTATTAATGTTTTCTAAGACTATCATTAATTGTGTAAATAATCTAAACTTTCTAAATGTCCTGAATAAGGCCCTGTTTACATTTTTTCTAGTTGAACAGTTGTTGTTAAAAAAAACAGCGCATGCGCGAAGGGGTACCACGTGACAATTGAAACTTTGAAATGCTCCCATAGGCTTTTACATTGAAGTGAATTCTCTGTATCCCTGTCCTCTGTGAAGAAGCTAACCTAACTTTTACTTTGCCTCACACTTTTCACTGTTTATACCTTTACTCGTTAGTGGATGGTTAGCGGTTTGCGTGCTGTTTTATATTTATTTTTAAGATTTCAGGAGTTCGAACAATCCGAATAACAACTTACGAAATTTTTAGGTTAGAACTGCAAACTACTGTAAATAATTCAGTGCTGTAAACACACTGTACCAGCGAAATTCAAACATTTTAAACGTCATTTTGGTAATGACAACGCGAGAAAACGCAAGCGTATCAACAGAAATTATCTCATTGTCATTTTTGAAATTAAATCTATAACCGTGTCATGCAGAATACATTTTTCACGTTAATTTTGATATGATTTTTCTAGCAAGTTCCTTGTGGTAAAATATACAATAAATTCTAATACATTTTTTATTTGAAAAATATTACCATGTCAAACGGCTCTAATAAGAAGTCCACTAATCGGCAAATAAATTCCTGAATTGAATCAAACAAGATCAGAAATAATCAAAATCTACATTTATCAGGAATGTCAAATGTGCTAGAGATAAATTAGCTGTTAGAGCTAGAAGAAATAGAATTATTTCCTGTAAGGGAAAAATCGCCTCATTTTAATGATTGGAGTGGCGTAGAATTCTTCCAAAGATTCCGGCTTTCACAGGACACTGTACAGAACATTTAACTTTAATAGAAGGTGATTTGAAATCCAACAAACAGGTATCTTTATTTTGAAATTTAATAATTTTGATTTTGAATATTTTGATCCATATTTATCTCAAAAAAACGCAAAAACTTTTAATTCTACTCAAATTATATTTCAATGAGCTAAAATTGATTCATTTTTCTTTTTAGAAATCATGCTATACCTCCATTGCAGCAGTTGCTTATTGTCTTAAGGTTTTATGCATCTGGAAGCATATTCATAGCTATGGATGACTCTGGAGGTATGCATAAAACAACAGCAGGCAAAGTTATTAAAAGTGTATCTTGTGCAATTGTGGATTTGAGAACATATATAGATTTGACCGCCACTGAAGCAGAAAAAAGAGAAACTCGAGACAAGTTTTTTTTGGATTGCCCAATTTCTTCGGGTATCAGGTGCAAAGGGTTCATTTCACAATTTTTAATTTTACGTACATATAAAAGTTCACTACAAGTAGAATCTAAATTATTTTTTCATTTGTTTTTTAAACCACAGAAACACAGAGAAATCAATTAATAAAGTTTAAATTTTTGATGGTAGCTGATGTCATTGACCATCACAGCTGTAGCAACTAAAATGCCAGAACGCGAGCACTACTGCAGATATTTTAATCTGTTTGTAACCTAACTTAACATAGACCTTCAAATTATTTTGTATTGCTTCTTTTTCATTTCTTTTCATCATTATTCTTATAATAACAATAATAATTATTAATAAATAAGAAATAAAAGTAGACTTTGTTAAAAGTGAATTCGTATAATTTCCCACAAATTGTTTGTAGAAAGAACTAACAACACAGCAATAATCTGATTGGCACTTTTGAGCGCAACGTTTAAATTTAATTACAATTTTTTATTTAATGCTATTTAAAAATGAAAACAAAAACTGCTTTTATTATAAAAATAAAAAAGTAGTTCTTATTTAATGTAAAATACACGACTTACAACAAAATTCATATATCTGATATGTGAAACAAGCCTGTTGACTGCATACATATCAAAATCCAATCCCCTGGAGATGTTTCGAAATAGGAAAGGATTTTTTTGCTTAAACGCACAGGCAATTTGCAAAGCAAATTATGAATTTACTAACAGTATTACCAGATGCCCGGAAGCTAGTCATGATAGTAATATTTTTGACAATTCCCTTGTTCACATGAAATTCGAAGATGAGGAAATAGGTAACGACGTCTTGCTTGGCGACAGTGGCTATCCCCTGAGGCCGTACTTAATTACACCTTTAAACAATCCGCAAACCCTTGCAAAACATCTTTTTAATAGTTCTCAAATAAAAACACGGGCGATAATTGAACAAAAATTTGGGATTTGGAAAAGATGTTTTCCCATCTTTTCTGTGGGCATGAAATACAAATTGCCTCTCTTCCAAGACATCATACTGGCTACAGTTGTATTGCACAATATAGCAAGAAGAAAAAATGGGGCTAATCTAAATGATGGAAAGCTAGAGATGATGGGAGAAATCCATCTTGCAAAACAAAAATAATAATCATCATCGTGGAGCCAGATTACAATTCATTGATTATTTTCAAACATTACTATAATTTGTAAAATATCTACTAACACCTCAACTTTGTTTATGATGTATATAAAATTGTCTTATCTTATGTTTACATGTAAATGTTTATATAAAATTTATAAATTAATAGATTTATTTTCTAATTAATAATAAATTAAAAACATGTTTGTTATAGTTATTACTCAATTTTTCTTTCCTTTTTCTGTTTTTTTAATTTTTGTTCAAGAAGCAATCTTCTTCTTTAGAGATAGTTTCACAGGCTGCATTTTTAAACTTCCAGGACACCGCATCCGTGCATTTATTTTCTAGGATGTGCTTATATTTTAGAGAGACACTGACTAGAATACACACTTCTTGATCGTTTATTAAAGTTTTCCATAACAAGTCCACGCTAAACAGCACAAAACAATAAACCTTCTAAGTTCTAGACACCGTACAAACAGCAAACAAAATGTTAGGTTCGAGTTAATGTTCCACTAGTGTATTTCATCTGTATTGCTATGGCACACCAGGGTATATGCTAGTCGCAGTCTACCTATCTATCTTTATCATAAAATTTCCTGGTTGCCAACATAAGAAAATAATAGAAAAGTTTCAAATAACTATTCGGCTATTAAAAACTTATTGAAATACCAAACTAATAAAATCTTCCATTGAAGATATTTGTCAATTAGTTATTTGAAACTTTAGTGGAAGATTGAAATACTGGCCCTTAGAGCAATAATTATGTAAAAAAAGATACTTCTGACAACACGATTTATTTATTTTTTTTTACAATCAGCTTTAACATAATGAATATAAAGAAAGATTGAAAAGATTACTGCCCTGCTTATGCAAAAGCCAAACAAAACATTAATACTGGAATAAAAACACCTTATCTCAGGAAACTATATAAGGCTAAAACAACTTAGAAAAATATCTATGAGTAGGTAAGTACCATTTGAAAAATAAAATAAACCTGCAAAATAAAAAATTGTTTTATTTTCTTTTGACATTGACAACTAACTTCCTAACCTCACTATCTTTGACACTGACAACTAAACTTTCTAACCTCAGATTGACTTTGACAGCTGAATAAATTAACAAATTAATATGACAAATAAAACCAAAAATAATCTAATTCACTAAATTCCAGCAGGCGATATAAATAATTTTGTACGAGTTGATTTTTAAAATGCTTGAAATTCCTAATTTCCAACAGAAATCTAGACAATTTTAATATTTTAATTTTCTTCTCTGTAAAATTGGTGTATGGTAAATCTTCAATCAGAACAAATAATAGAATCAGCGTCCGATACTCATTCAATAGATTCCAATTTTTTGTTTGAATTTATCGACAGTTACTACAAGAGGCACACACTTATTTTCACAGCATATCTTAATGATTTTCTTTTTTAATTTACCTTGATAAATGTGCTAGTAATAATTACTGAAAAAGCCTTTGATCTCTTAAAAACTATTGCCAATAGTGAAAAATGGTTTTATAAAAGCAACGAATCCCATGTCGGTACAGCTGAAGCAACCATGTAATAAGATTTTAGGTGCTGTACTACTACTTATAAACAGAAACAATTACACATTAACAAACAAGAAACATTTCCAATTAGTGCAGTGAAAGATCTAAATAAATTTGCCAACTGATACAAAAATCAATTCTCTTATTTTTTTACAATATTTTTTTTTATTTTGAGAACCTGCAAGATTTCTGATTATACCATTATCCCTTCCCAATGCAGACACAATAAATATGTAAAATAAATAAAAATAATAACAGCGCAGCTTTTCTAATACTTCACAAGTTTACAAAAAGAAAACCATCATGAATAAAATGTTTAAACATCGTGCAATATGTATAATAAATGTAGTGCACAATACCTTTGCGTGGCCTCCACCAATCCTCCATGTAGCCTTTAAGTGGGGAAGAAGATGAAGAAGATCCTTGTTAGCATCACATATAACGACATGTCATTCTACTACGAACTACGAGCTATCATTTTTAGGGGAAAACAAACATTCCTTTCCTTTTTATAAATATACTCGTGTTCAAACACCTTTCAGTTGTATTTTTATTATACACTTATGATAGGTATCTGTATTTATCTTACAACACTAATTCTGTGCTATCTAAAACACAGGAGCTGGTGGATTTGTCAAAATAAAATTTTTTAATTGTAAAAATGTCTTTGTCAATATTTCAAAGCAATATAACAAGTTAAGAGAGAAGGATCAACTTGTGTAAAAGTTTTCAAACTGATAATAAAATAAAAATTAGTGAAGTTAAAACAAAAATTACTTACAATTAGTAAAATCTGATAAGGCAAGAAAGTTATTCACATGCCACAAGAATTAATGTGCTTTCAGCGCACTATAAATAGGTTTAACCAATAATCTCTAACCCTTTCTCCATCCAAAAACTAACAAGAACCAGCCAATTCATGAAAATGAAAGTCATAATTTGCAAGATGGAGAGATACTAATTGTCTCGTATGCTGCTACACTTGCCTAAAGAGCAAGAAATATAAGTGGATCTCTTACAAACTAAAAGCAGTTATATTAAAACGGCAGTTTGCATTTTTTGTTTTTTAAAGATATAAATGTAATAAAACATTCTTAAGGCAGTTTTTTATGACTAATAATCTCAGATCATTAAAATAGTTAACGATGTTTTAGATTTGTGAAACCATCATCGGGTTAAATTGTTTCTTTTAGATGCCACTTTTGATATGGAAAGGATATCTTGCCTGATTTCAACAATAAGACTTGATTTACAAGAAAAATACAAAATAAAATCGGTTTTCATTCATGAGAACAATTGAAAACTTTTTTTTGTAATAAAAACTTGTAGATGAAACAAAATATCATACAATCATAAACATTTCAGTACTCAGGAAGCTATGAGAAAAAAAAGTCATCTCTTACCCCTAGTTGCATAAAGTGTTCTTAACTGCATTGTCAAATTAAGAACGCCATTAACTGATCAGACATAGTGCAATTCAGATATTAATTCTCAGAATTCTCCAATCAGATCGCTGGATTTTAAAGTTAACATCGCATTAGCTAATAATGATTTTAAAAACCTTTAATGCAACCAAGGGTTAGCTTATTCTATTTTCAGTAAAGTTATCATCTGTCAAATTGACAGTTTGCATTGGAAATCATTTGTTTTATAATGATTTGTAGGTTATGTGTTGGCATGCATAGGAAAATTTCACAGCCTATTTGTTTATTAACTCTTGGTATTTATTTTTGTAGGTACTTTCTTTGAGTTTGTAACTTCTTATTTTTTCATTTATTTTCTTCCTTTTTCTTTTGTATTTTTAAATTCATCTTTAACAGACAGTGGTTGTGATCTTTGTTCCTCTTGTTACTTTTCTTACTTCTTTTTTTCTTGTAGCTATTTCATTTGTATTTATTTTATTCATAATCCTTTTTGTTGCCTTGGTCGTCATCTTTCGTTCTTCCCATTTCCTATCCTTTATCAGCCTTTTGCTTGCTTAGCTGTATATTTCTCTCCTTTCACTTTGGTCAGTTTTTCATCTTGATCCTACTTCCACATTTCTCTGTTAATGTGTAATTTCATGTGGACCACTTTTGTTTGTTTGCCTTTATCTTTTTCTTCTTTGGCTTTTAGTCTTATTGCCTTTTGTACGTCTCTCCTTTTCCATCATGTCTGACTCTATATATATTCTACGTTCTTCGATTTCCCTGAGTTTATTCTTGTTCTTAGTATATCTATCTTATCTGACATGTTTTCTGGTATGAAGACGCAAGTGTTGGGACCTATCTTTCTTGCTGTATTTACCTTGACTTGTAGTTCTAAATTGCTGTTGATGAATGCCTTTAAATGATCTTTTAATACCCTATTGGTATTCCTGTAACCACTAAGTTTTCCTTTTTGTTTTCTCTTTCCATTTGTTCAATTCTTTTATTGGTTTTCTTCAGTTCAGCTCTCTTATTTGTTTTATATTTTCTTTTTGGTCCTCTCGCATACCTTTTATTTCTTTCATCATTTCGTCACTTCCTTCCATTAATTCTCTCATCATTTGAATCAATATTTCTTAATTTCCTCCCTCCACCTTTGTCTCGTATTTCTTAGTTGAATGGAGTTCTTTTAATTATTTTGCTTCTTCCAAAGATATCCTCAACTTCTCGTGTTCTCTTCTCCACAGCTCTCTATGTCAGAATCCAAGTCTTTCTGGATCTTTTTTATTATGCCATATTATTATCCTTTTCCGTTTTCTTAATTTAGTTCTCAACTCAAACATTAACAGAAAATTGCCACTGAAAAGAACTTGGTTGGACTTCATAGGGATTTTCATCACTCCACACATAAAGGCTGTGAAAATTAATAACACCATTTCTTGTGAAACATGACTCATCCATAAACAAAATTGTCTCCAGAAAACCATCTTCTCGGACAAAGCAATTAATTAGCCAATGAAGGATGCTTTTATTAATATCAAATCGCTTTGCCAGACTGTGAACAATTTCCTTGGGATTCTCTTCTATGGCATGCAGAATTTGCTCCTCATCTTCAACATCTAACTGACGAGGCCGACCAGAATTACCAGGAACCTTCTTAACTGTTCTGAATTCCCTCAACCTCTGGTCCACCGCAGCAAATATAGTATGATGAGGAGTACACCTATTCGAAACTTTTTCGGTATACTTTTTTCTGCAGTCTGACAATTCATCCGACAGTCTCCCAATATTAAATGCATGTCTGTATATTCATTAAACAAATATTCTATTATTTAAAATCAGAATAACAGAAACAGAAACCAAATAATAACAAGACACCAAAAAAATGAAAAATTAGAATGAAAACAATGTAATAATCGACAAAATATAACAAACTTACAAGTGTCACATTGGCAAATCATACAAACAGTAAACAATGAAATGGAACAAATTTCCATGGCAATGCAATTTAGTTTACCCACGATGAGATTAGTAACAATCTTTCAAGCATTAAAAAATGATTAATTTTCTTGAAAACGGTTGAGTTTACGATAAAATTCCAAAAGGTGAATTTTCTTGCAGAAGTGAACCTTTAAATGGTAGTGTTCAAATTTTAAAATTTTGCCCATAGAAACAGTTCTAGGCCTTCAAAGATGTTCCAAACAATTAATTTCATTGATATTTTAGGAAAACGATTATCTTCACTCCACAAGCCAATTTCATTATGATTGATAGATTCAATGAGACGCAATAAAAAAAATTAAGAAAAATTTGTGTTGACATTGACAGGTTATAACTCAAAAACAAGAAACCTTTTACTTAACTTTTTTCCATAAGGGTTGGCCATGGAAATTTGACGGTTCCATGCTGTATACAATCTTGACAGTTAGTTTTAGGTTAAATTTACATTTAGGTTAGAAATGACAGTAGTGTCGCCATGACTGATAATTAAGAAAATATCTTTAAAACACACTTGATTTAAGATCATCACACTATTTTTTGTTTTTGTTTGTTTGTAAAAGATACTTCTGGCAACATGGTTTATCTTTTTTGCGCAAAGATTGAATATATTGTGATATTTTTATTTGAAAACCTTTATAAAATATTTATCCTTCTCTTTTTATCACATCCTTAAGTCATTTAAATAGAACAAAAATATAAATTGCTATCTTTTCTAAGATAAATAGAGAAATCATGAGAATGCGCTATGGTGATAGAAAATTAAATAATAATGTACTCTTCTATTCAAAAGTAAAGCGTGCACTTTATTTACATGTTGTAAATTAGATTTCTGTTCAAATGGTTTCTACAGTAACCCAAGAAAATATTAATACAATTAAACCCAATCTGTGACATTTATGTCTACGATAATTTTTTGAAGTTCAATATTACCTGGTAACAAACTATAAAAGCCGAGTTTACATTAATGAAGTATTGCTCAAATCATTTTACAGTAGTTGTACGCTTTACTTTTGAATAGAAGAGTACATTTCATATCGTGTAGCCAAAAAATAATAAAAGTCTCTATAAATGGTCAAAGAAGAAATGATTTGTTTTCCGCTTTCTAAAGCTCACTGTTAACGGCCAATTTGTTAACTTAATCAATTTCTTAATTAGACGTTTTTTTCAATTCCCATAATATTAAGCAAATTAAAAATTCTACAAGCAGTTTATAAATAATAAATAATAATAGAAGAATAAAGAGACGAAAATAAAAGAAAGTAAAGATAGAACATTATAAGAAATAGTAATAATGCCTGATTAAAAATGAAAGACAATTTTCTTTTAGTGTGTGTGTGTGTGTTATGAGAATGGAGTAGTACTCACACTTTCTCCATGAAGAATACCCAAAAATGTCTGGTAGCACAAATACAAAATATTAGTCAGATATAAATGTCCTAGAAAAATAAAGAAAAAAGCTATAAGACAACAGGATTTTATTTAATACGTCCCTGCGATTTAAAAAAGAAATTACGGCTAACTGCTTATTAAGAGTCTTACGAGCTAATCTTGAAATATTGAATATTTACAAATGCTACATATTAAAAAACGATGCTGTAAAACAAGATTCGTCCTATTAAAATTAATACGTCCTATCTGAAATAACAATGTAATGAGTTTCAATTATATAATTCTAAGAAGAGCAGTAGTTGTTGCTTTCGAAGATAAAAAATTATTAAAATAATTAACAAAGAAAACCTAAAAATAAGTAAAATCACTGCTAGAATGAATGTTCTAAATAATTTTGTTAAGTAATAAACATGTATTGAACACTTAAATGGAATAATCAGGATTTATAAAGCAAATGAATAAAACAAGAAAAGCGCAATTTATATGCAAAAATAAACATGAAATGATGAAAAGACGTTTTGGTTACACATCGGGGAACGTAAATTTTAAGCATTATGTGCAACAATTAAGTAACTTTGATTGCAGAAATAACAGAAAAAAATCAATTAATTCACACTTTATCGGATAAGATACAAGTTTATTACTAAAACAACAAACATTTTAACAGTAATATTGATTTCAAAATTGTAAAACTGTTTTTCTTTTTATTCAGGCAATATGAAACTAAAAAAAGTTAAAATAACGTAGAAGAAAATAAAGAAATTAATATAATACCTATTGAACTTAAAATAACTTAATATCCAATGTTGACATTGTGATAATCACTGGATAATGTTTAAGATTATTTTTAATACAATATAAAATTAACTTATGAATATTACATGAGTTAATTTTGATTCATCAAGAAACATCAACGTTCCCATCTTAAATGGAAGCATTATAGATTCCACTTAATGAATTACAGCAAACACCAAAAACATCAATGTCAACACTCAATATCGTTAATAAAAATTTTTTGTTAACAATTTATACAAAATTTAAAAGACACAATTTAATCAATAATCTTTGTTTCATACCGTAACAGAAAAGAAAAAGCACAAGGAAAACATTGTTAGTTAAACAAATCTTAATCAATTTATAATGAAACAAAATTCAAAAAAAAACAGTGCAGCCAACATACAGCAACCAAAGTTAAATAAATAGAATATAATCAAAAATAAGTTTGTTTGAATATTAAGAAAGATTAAAATTAAAAATGTAAGTTTCCTTCCCATGCTTCAAAATAATAATTCAAATAGAACCAGGTATAGAGAACATCAAAAAAAACTCTTATTACAGTGGGAATATAATAAAATTTAAATTTAAATTTAAATTAAGCTTTATGCTTATAATTAAAAATATTTTAACATTAAATAAATCAACACAAAACATAAGGTATAATTAAAACAGGAATCAGCAACTTAATACATTTAAAGCAAGCACTGTTTCCACGAAAAACTTATATAAAATATAAATGCATTAATATTGTTCATAATGTAGCAGTTGCTCAACAGAATAATACCTGTAAGAATAAAAGTTTGTGATTTCTTTAATTAGGTTGGCAGCACAAAAGAAAATTATGTTGGTAACAACTGAAATTCATAATCTGCAAAATTACTAAATGTCACTTTGACAACCCAAACAAATATGTCACAATTATTTATTCTCACCCTTGCATTAAAGTGTGGAATAAAAACTCATCACTGAGACATTTCATGGTTTTTTATTCCACCCAAAATATTCCCTCAAATAATCAAATAATCATAATAAAATTGATCTAATAAAACACTTACCATCCCTTTCATGGCCACTAGAAGTTGTTTGTGTTTGCTTTGTGTACAAAACAGTCTCTTTAGGGGGAATATTAGTCGATTGCACAGCCACAACACTCAACTGAGGTATTTTTCTTTTTCCAACACATATACTAAAAATTTACACGCAATAAATAAAACGCAATCAAGCTTTATAAAATGATACATACTTATTGGGTAAACTGTTTGGTTGCAACGAGCTGTCGGGCGTATGATTCGCACTATGATCAGGTGTGAGTGAATTAGCACTAGAAATACTAGACAGTATATCAGACACGGGTGCTACACCTAACGAGCTAAGCAGTTCGTCCAATTCTTTCCGATCGCCAGCACCTCCTAAGACCCGAGTAGCTGCTTCTTCCACATCTTTCAGTTCTTTTTCTCTTCTTCTTCTATCTTTTTCTTCTCTTAAAGCTTGTAATTTAGCTTTCTTACGTTCTAATTCTGCTTTACGATCCGACATTTCAATGCTTAAATTACTTCTGGAAATGAAATAAACTTATCACTATTCCTAACGAAATCAACAAAACACATACTTTTATTAATACAAATCTTTCTATTTATTTGTGATTTAAAACAGTAAAAAATACAACACTTTAAAATTGCAAGTCCCTGAAAAATCAATGTCAGATGAACAAGTCCAATGCCATTGTTGTATTCTTATTCTTATAAATTAAAATCAATAATGAGCAAAACACAGATGCATCGTCTTCTGATATCGGCTTTTTTATTTTTATGCGAACGACGTATTTTACACAACGCAAAAGTACACGAAAAATGTAATGAACCAGCTAACACAGAGAAAATTAGAACAGGTGTTTAGCGATGATTATCATAAATACACCCAATGACTAATATCACCTACCTATACAAACGATGAAAAATTATTAACAAAAATATGCACTAATATGTTAATAACTATATTTCGCCGGCTTAAACGTCAGTTTAATTTACTACGCCCGACAACCACAGCCACCATTTCCACTCTTTGTAGATTGATGACGTAATTTTCCCACAGTACAGGAAACTCTTCGCCACCTTCACAGAGCCATCTTCTCGTACTTCCGAGACAAAATCGTTCGGGAGAATCGTTCAATAATAATAAAACACGATTTTTCTGCGCGAACGCAATAGTATTTAAATATTTTTGTGAGTCACCATCTGATGAATAAAACGCATAAAAACATCATAACAGCACATCATTTATTATTACCGCCATTCTAAAAGCCCTTGAATTATATTTATAATAATTAGAAATTACCTGTATATGTGCTCCAGGTGCATTACAAGGATACAGGCGTGATTTTTTTCAATCGCACGCACTTGTTAAGATTATATTCCTTTAAAACTCTTATTAACAATATACAGTGTCCGCCAAAAAGTCTGCTCCATATGGGAAAAATTTTTATTAAATGACTTGTGGAAAATTTGTTTCCGGCATCAGGTTTCGCTTGCTCCAGAACCAAAAATGACCTAATCAAAAGTAATCATGTGGTCTTCATTACCTGTCTCCATTTCAGAGAAAATGTCCAAAAAATGGACTTATTTGACCGAATCTTGAAAAAAGTCATTAGAAAAAAATGCTTCCTTTGCAATTTTTTATCCGTATGCAAATTTTCAAAAGCCTACCACGATTTTACTATTTTTAAATTTCACTTTATTAATCCTTTCTACATTTAGTCATTATTATTCAAAAGTGTTTTATATTTAAGAAATAATTAAAAGTTAAAAATTAATGTTTTATACGCTGGTTTTAATTTTAAAACGGGTCCGTGTCAAAACGTTACGACTAGCGCCACCTAGAGCAGGAGAAACGTATCGCAGTTGACACGATGAATACAGTTCCCGTTAACATTAAATGTCCGCTGGCTTGGTCGGTTTCACAATTCATTTGTGAATTGTCGTCGCCATTTTGTTTCACACCAGCAAGTTATTGGTTTATTTGATGCCAGTACCCGGCGTTTTAATTTAATATAGTACATTTTTATATTATAGAATTTAAAATAGGCCTTGACTTGATATTCTTGTAGCAGTGTACTTTAAAGTTACACTAAAAGTTACTAAATAAATATTTATAGGTTAAAGATCTGCCATTCTTTTAATGAACATGAGTTGTCACTTGTCACTATATATTAAGTATAGTAAGTTTTGATGTTTAGGTTGTAAACGTGAATTTTTGCTGTTTGTTGTACACCGCAAAAAATGTGGTAAAATCAAAGCCTACTCTGAATTCTATAATAAAAAATAGGCTATATAAGTAAGATTTTTTAATATTTATTAAATGGGTTATATAATTCGTCTTAAGAGGCCTATTCGGTGTGTTTAGCTTCCATAAAAGCTATTCTGTACCAATTATTTTAACATTCCTGCTGTAGTTGTTACTTCCGTTCATTTTCAGCCATGGTTGGCCTGATTTAAATCGAGTGATTTTTAAAAAAAAATCATTGATATAAATTATTTTTATTTTTATATTTATTAATTGTTCTTTTTTAATTAGTATAAATATAATTCATGTTTTCTGCCTTTTAAATTAAAATTATTCTTGGAACTTCAACTACAATAAAATTTCTGCAAGAAATAGAAAATAAAATCTACTTTTAGAACTTCAATCTTTTATAGGCTTACAGCCACTGCAAGTATGGACAGGATATGACAAGAATACTGTTCTTTAGCTGTGCATTTTCCAAATCACTGATGCATGTATTTTGGAATGTTTTACAGTTATGGTCTTATGGATGTGAAAAATTTAAGAACACTTTATTAAATCGCAATAAAGTGCTATAAAAATGCATAAATATAATTAAATGTCATAATTTTAGCTGGTTTTTACTTTCAGAGGGTTTTATTTCAAATCTAATTAAGAATATACAAAAAATCAAACAATCGATTTTTTTCCAACCCTGTTTTCAACAAAAGTTGTGTAGAATTACTTGAAAATTCAAGTAGATAAATAAAATAATTCAGCGATAACTGAGTACCTACTGTTGTACATCAATAAAGTACGAGGTAAAGTATCAAATTAATAGGTAAATCCGAAATTGGCCGAACTCGTGTGATTTTGGGCTTGAAGATGGAACATTGTTACCGTTGCACTTTTTAAAAGGTAGTACTTTCACACCCAAAACATGATAGGAATTAATAAAATAATTATATTTATTAAACTGTTGCTTTGAAGTTGTCAAAAATACCCGTACCGTACATTTTAAGTGGTAACCTAAAACCAGGTACAATTTTAAAAACGTGTTGATAGTTTATAAATTTTATATTTGATCGTAGTTTACTATTTATATGTGTGATGTGTGAACATTTTTGTCAGGTTAGGCAATTCCCTGAATTTATATTTCTGTAAATAATCACTCACATCTTAATGGCATATTATTATCACTTGAGAAACAATTAGGAAACTGAAAAACAAAACGTTCACAATAATTGCTGTTTTCTAAAAGTTCTGACAGTTTACCAGTTTTTATAATATTCATAGTAAACCCGAGGAATGCTTTTTGTTTTTGTTTTAAATAGAGATAACAAGGAAACCTTCTTCTTTTCGGTAATCCCTAATTTTCGTTGGTATGCATTTTTCAACTTCTCCACTTTATTATTTTTTCTCCTCGAGTTTTTAACATGAAGTATGTCAAATTCTTCTTGCCCACATAAATTTTTGTAAGAAATACAATCAGAGGATTCTTTTTTCAGCATGATGACTCTGACATCAGAAATGTGAACAGTTTCCCCCCTTAATGCTTTTAGATAAATTATTATTGAACTCAGGGTCACCAGGTAGACACCTTAAGTCATAAAAATCTTGGTAGCATAATTCTTCCACCTTATAAGGTTTGGCCATTTTCTTTGTAGTTCTTATAACAGTGACATATTGTTCAGGTATGTACAAAAGTGGGGCCTGATTTCAAGGATTTTTTCACCTCCCTCTCAATAAGCGAGTGAGCAGAATCGCCTTCATTTTTGACTATGGCCACTCATAATGAATTTATGAGTTTTTATACTGCTAATGAACTGATAATTTGAAAAGCGATACATAGGGTGTATTATTTCAGGCATAGAATATCAATGCTACTTGATTCTGCATCAAAAACTAGACTACAAGAAACTCTAATACCAATTTGTTGTTAACTCTTCCATTGTGAAAATATTAAGAGTAATATATTTTTTTATAATTCGCTTATGACTGCACAAAATTATTAAATGAAAGTAACCACCCATAGTTTAGTTACCAGAAAACATAAATCAATCATATTTTTCTCCTATTTACCAGCAATTTTCTTTAAAATGGCTTTTACATAATGCAATTGCTTTGATTTACTTGTTTGCAGAAGATATTGCAATACTGTTTATTTAATTAGATGGCCACTGGGCATTTGATACCCTTTGAATGTCAGAAACGTCACTTTGGGCTAAGCTGTGCAAGTTGCTTAAGTTGTGATCAACAATCTTTTTTTGTGTTCTGTTAAGGTTTGCTAGTGTTATTTAATTGTTTAATTGAAAGCAAGGAGTATACATACATTCAATGAATACGTGGTGAAGAGGTAACTGAGGTGCTGCTGTTTTATAATATGCGAGTTTGTTTAATAATAATAAATAGTAAAAATAAACGTTATTTATTAAAGATTATAACAGGTTAATAATTGTCGAGGAACTATGTTAAATTTTATGCAAAACTGGAATGATATCGAATGAATCTTAGCGAGTGACTGTGTCGTCCCTGTAAGTAACTAAGCTTTTATACATCTCTGCCTGTGTTTTAACAAAGAGCAAAATTCTCGAGTCTTCGAAGAAAATCATTTTCTAAAAACTGTTAACAGAAATTTTGTTCAAGGAAATATTATTGCTGTAGGTCCGTTTAAGAAGAATTTAGACAAAAACAAAATTCTTCTAGGAAAATTTATAATGTGTTATCTACACTAAGAATTAGACACTAAACAAAATTCTTAAACCTTCTACGAAAATTATTTATAATGTACAAAAGTGTTTAAGATATTTCTAAAGAAGTACGTTTGAAAGAAAATAATTGACAAACGGCAAAACCTTTTTTCTATGAAAATTTTAAGGTGCAAAACATTCGAGCATGTCCAACGAATTAACAGGTATAAGTGGGACCCTTTTACCTCCAATATTTATTTCCGAAAAGTCAATGTTTTGCGTATTTCTAGTTTTTAGAAAGTGTTGCCACAGTGGATATGCACCTAATATTAAGAGAGTGTCGGGGCAATTTTCATGCAGCTCTAGCTTTGTATGCAGAAAGGTACCTGAACAGAAGACATCCTAATGCCAACCTTATCCAGCGACTAGACCGACGATTACGAGAAATAGGAAGATTAGCACCCTTTCATCGGGTAGATGGAGGCCTTGCTCGTCGTGTAGAAGAAGAAATATTAAACATATTTGAAAATGAAGTATTGCAAGAAAATGGTTTATACCCATATCACTTCCAAAAAGTTCAAGGGTTGTTTCCGGAAGATTATCAGCAAAGATGCGATTTTGCGAGTGGTTGCTTCATCAACAAGAAGATAATCAAAATTTTATAAGAAACATTTTGTGGACAGATGAAGCAACATTTATTCCAAATGGAATGTTTAATATTCATAACATGCATCAATGGGCCGATGAAAATGTTTGATTCAGTGTCAATTTGTGGGCTGAAATTATTGGTAACATGTTGATAGGACCACGGATTTTGCCACATTGTTTAAATGCAAATAACTATCTTCTTACCAACAATTTACCGGACCTGTTAGAAGGCTTGCCTTTAACAACCCTTATGAATATGTGGTTTCAAATGGACGGGGCCCCAGCCCATTGGGGGATTGAAACACAAGCCTGGCTGAATCAAGAATTTCCAGAGCGACGGGTTGGTCGTGGTGATCCAATTGCATGGTGTCCAAGAAGTCCAGATTTAAATTGCTTAGACTTTTTTTTTCTGGGGAACGCTAAAAACTCTTGTTTATCAAGAAGAAATTGCAACCAAAGATGAACTGATGCAACGGATCAACCATGATAAGAAGCCAAAATATGCTTGAACATTTGGAAGGGGGTTTCATTCGCTAAGCCACAAAATATTGAGAGGTTGGAGGGGCTCATTTTGAACATCTTTTGCATTAAATGCTTTTTACATATGTATGTACCTAATATCTTGTTGATAAACTTATTCTTGCTCTACTTACAATTTTCATACAGTGTTGCAAGTATTAAAAATTTTAAATGACCTTTATTTCGAAAAATATGTGTTTAAGACGAACATTTTTTGCTCAATTTTTCAAGGAGAATTGAGTGGTGGTAGTATTCTCCACCTGAAATAATACACGCTGTATAATAACCAGTATTTGCAGCCATGAATGCATCTGCTGCACCAGTTGATTGTACACACGTAATTGCAGTGTAAACAAGATTAAGGCAATCTACTTTATGCAAGGCAAGTTCATTTT
This sequence comes from Ignelater luminosus, assembly GCA_011009095.1. NCBI lineage: Eukaryota > Metazoa > Arthropoda > Insecta > Coleoptera > Elateridae > Ignelater > Ignelater luminosus. The sequence goes on along the minus strand of VTPC01006950.1, from coordinate 244,534 downwards.
AAAACGATCCACCCTTAATATCTGGTAAACAAATGGAGATATCGAAATAAGAAAAAACACATTAATTTATTTTGAGGGGGGCATTAAAATGCATAATTAACTCTCGAAACGTGACTGATAGTTACAAAACATGCCATACCAAAAATTATAAAAAATCAGTTAATGCCTACTATTTTTATATGCAAAATTAATTTTTTTTCACAAAACTTGGATGTCTTGTACCAACTTCACGAGACGATTTTGAATATAGGTAAGTTGGGTTAAATCTTATTTTTATCCCAGGAATCTGCAATTAAGGTATGTCCCAACCTTTTGGAGACACCCTGAATGGAAATATTGCAAGCAAAAAGAAACAGAAAATTCAAGAAATGCTCTTCAACAAATTATAAACAGTATTTCAAGCTTTTTGAGAAGGAGGAGTATAAAGATATTATTAAAACAAAAATCTATGTTGGTCTATGTTTAAAAGAAAACTTAGAAGTGACTACGCATTATTTAGTGAACGCTACTGATGTAAATGAAGCAAAATTTCTCAAAAATACTGCTATAGAGAATACTACTAAAGCTACTGTTATCGAGTGATATCATACATTAGCTTCATTTGTGTGTAATAGGCAATAAATAGATATTATCGCATTCTGCCTTAACAGAGTCATGTATAAACAAATCAGTTTTTATATTTTTTCCTTTTTGTACTTCCTTAGTTAGGTATATTTCATTGCAGTTAGTTGATAAAATAATCTAAGAATCTTTGTATATTTTTATAATAATAAAATGGTTTGCTAAAAAATTGAAAATAAGATGATTTCATGAAAAGAAATTGCTACAGCATTAAAACAAAATTAATGAAATGTGTTGCACTGATGAGATCAAACAAGGCTGCAATCTACAGCTTTTCACTGAGTTGTCTAACCATCAAATACATTTTTTCAAAGTTATATATAAAAGTAAAAAATGATTGTATCAAAAGGATGGTGCAGATAATTATGACTTTAACATACATTAATGACCTCTCCTGTTAATATATAGAAGTGATGGTTGCGTTGATGATTCTCATTGATAGACATATACCTATAAATAGTATAAGCTGTCGTGAAAGTAAAGACGCTGTAAGAATGGATCGGATTGAGTTTGAATAAAAATGTTTTGCACTTTTTTTTACTAACTGAATGAAATGACTGAGAGCCCAAAATCCTTCAAAAAACCTTAACCTTTATGCACCCCAAAAGTACCAAAGATATATATGTATTTGTTACATTGCTTTACAAGTGTTTTAGAATCATTACTTTTGGATTGCGTTTGTTGAAAGTTTGGGCACTTAACTCCCTGTTTACAAATTTCAGTGTATAAAAAATTCTTACGCGAACAAACAATGATAAGAAATAATCTAATGGGAAATTTGAACAAGGATGAGAATATTCAATGCTAGAAACTTCACGTTTTAAATTATGACCCCCAATACGAAAATTATTACAAAACCCTTCTAATTTTATTAAATAATCAAGAAAATCTTTATGGGGCATTTTTATTTGGCGCCTTTTGGTGACCTGCCTAATAATTTCATTTGCATCTTCATGAAATGGGCACAATTTGAACTATAATTAACGTGACCATACGTCCCGTTTTGAACGGGACTGTTCCGTTACCACGCTTTCTGTCCCGTTGTCCCGAAAGAAAACAGAAACGTCCCGTTTTCACACAATGTTTCAATGAACTAGGTAATTCGATATTTTAGTGTATTTAAGTTAAAAATTAATGTTAGTTTTAAGATTGTAATTCTCATTTGATGTTTTTTTTATAGTTGGACGTACTTTTATTTCTAAAATATCATTCGGAATCTTCCTAACTTACTTGATTGCATAAGTTTTTTTTTTGTGTTTCTGTGCCTTATAATTTCAAGTTTAGTATGTTTGTTTACTTTAGTTTGTTTTTAAAGATTGTTGTTCTTACAAAATTAGAATAAATTCAATGCGTTGTTTAAGTACTTATTTTAGGTAGATATACGTTCGTAATCTTTGCTATATTGTGTTAGAATAGTAATTTTGACCTTATTGTAATTTAATTTTTGTTTTGATACGTATTTCTCTCGTGTTTTTTGTTTCTATAAAATTTGTGTGTTTTAATAATCATTTTTTATCAAATTTTCAATAAAAGAAAATTCGCAACAATAATGACATGTTTAGTTTATTTTTCCAGTTGATATTTCATTTACGTTAAAATATAAGGTGTCCCGTTCTGAAGCAAAAAAAAATGGTCACGTTAACTATAATGCTTATCAAGGAATTCTCCTACATCTTCTTCAGTAACTTCACGTTTTGACAAAGATTGGGCAGCTTCATAAAGTTGAAATTTTCTGGATAATCTCTTTATTTGACTCCTCATTTGTGTCTTTCTGGGAAACTTCTTGCTTAAAGAAGCAAGTTTGTACTGCTCCATCTTTCAAAATATCTATAAAAGAAATATGTAATAGTATTAATTCAAATAAAATAAATTTAGCTAACTTGTTCGCGAACTGTGACTAGCTTTAGAAAAAAATTCTTAAAAAATTCATTGAAATATAACTTACCTGAACTTTTACTATTTCTTGCCGACTGTTAGGATTTGTGTTCACGGTATCGGGCATGTGCGCGTTTGTGTGAACTACAATAAAACAACTACACGGTGCGGGTGCAAAATGCTGTGCATTTGGTAACAATAGGGATCTCAGTGTGTCGCCCGTTTGAAACTTTTGTAAAAGGCGTTGGTGTCAGCGTGACGTCGGGTGCACGGACATTCTCTTAGGGACAGTTAAGAATTTCCGGTACTTAGTGTTAAGCAATGTATGCCGCCCTTTGTAGGAATCGATGCCATATGTGTAAGGGACGAAAAAATAGGCGTGCACAGTGGACCGAAATGCAAGTGGGCAGCTTTGTTTAGATGGTTAATTTTTAGTTTTTTAGTAGCTTTTAAGACATAGTTGGTTAAAAGACACAGGACGAACAAGTCCAGTTCGCTGTAATCTTCTCTGTAATTGTTTGAAAATAAATGTAGATAGTTTAAAAAGGGAAAGTTTTTATGTATCAAAAAATACTGAACAAAAGTTTTAAGAAATTCATCACCGACTGTTCCAAAGTTTTCAGTTCCTGATGCCACTGAGAAGTGGAGGAAAATACATTTTCCTTGTTTTAGTCTTCTAAGGCTAAATTATCTAAATAAAACAGTTTTGTTTAGTTGTTTTCTAAATAGAATCAAATAAAATTATTTCAATGTTTTCAATTCCAGAAATAATAATTGATAATTCAGAAGTAGAAGAAACTGTTGTTCAGTGATCTAGATAAAATAGTTTTATATTTTTTTTCCTGCCATTGATATTCAAATTTCACAACTAATGTAACTTATCAACATTGAATAATGTTGGAACCGTTATCGGCAATGGCAAGTATGCTGGTCCCATACTTAGACACTTATAACTCTTATTATAAACAGTTTCCGTGGAAAATAAGGACATCTTTGCAATCTTGAGGCTTTAATAAATACAAATAAACAGATTGTTTTCCTCTTTAGACCAGTCAATATTGACATCAAAAAAGGCAAACATCGTAAAAATTAGGGTAGTTCGACATACAGCTTTTCAAAGATTGGCAATTTTGTCCAGAAAGTGACAAGTCTTTTTGCCAATATTTAGCTTCAAACATTACCGTAACGAAAAAATGTCACTTTGTGGAAAAAAATTACCAATCTTTGAAAAGCCGTATCTCGATAACTAATAGATGTTAGAACCGATCCTGGTCTTCAATTGTAGCAAATTTAATCTATTTTGAAAAAAGATACGAATAGCATTTTCGGTAGAACGCATAGTTTAGGAGATATGATCAAAAAACCAAAACAAGTGAAGATTTCACTGTTTTTTGACCACTACGCAAGTAGGACAGGTTTTTCGGAGTTGCAAATCTGGATTTATACTACCCGTAGGGGTCCTAACAACATATTAAAAAATCAGAACCATCCTAATTTTTACGATGACTTACATCGATATTGACTGGCCTACTTAATTGCGTATAAAAGCGAAAATTTTGATGGTAAAAGTGCACTTTTTTTCGTTAATATTGACACGTCCGTCCCGCATAGGCGGTGTTTTCGACCTACCGAAGCATTCGATCTACACTTTTACCATAGAAATAGATTTAAGGGAAACTGACCAATAAGGTAACAAATATATCTATTAACATACAATTTCAATCAAACAACCAGTGAAAATGCAAGCATGATGACAACGAAATTAAACAAAATCGAATATCTTGAGAACTACTCGAGGTATAAAAATCGAATATCTCGAGAACCGCCCCAGATATAAAAATTGCCCGGTACTTGTCTGCCATCGCTTATGTAGAGGCATTGGTACAGATATTCGCAGTGGCAGCACACTTCAAAAATCTCGCGGCACAGTGGTTGAGAATCACTGCTCTAAGGTATAAACTGTGTCAATACCAGTGATGTGCGTTGACACGTCAACAATGATTGTTGACATTTTCGTGTCAACAATTTGTCAACAATTGATTTTTCACGTCAAAAATGTCAACAATGTCAACAATGTGTCAACTTTGCAAATAAAGTAGGATTCTGCACATTTTTTGTTAAACCTAATCTGTAAACACAGGTGCTGAAATAAGCTAAAATGTCTAATAAGATCATTAATAAGATGTTCAAGACAATTCAAGAATCAAAATGGCTGAAAGGCCCAAGAATAAGAATTTTGATGAATTGGGTTTTCAGTTATAAAAGACTGTGACAGTAACTTAAGATGGAAAAGAAAAACCAAAATATTATTTAAATAAAATGGCATTAAAAAACTAAATCCTATGTATTTATTTCTATTTCCATGGAATCAGTAAAATTACAAGTATGTTTACTCATAGCTCCATAGGCCCACACTAAGATTTTTAGTTCGGATATGTGGGGGCAGAGTTTATACCTTACAGAATCAGTTAGATCACTCAGAGCGGTTCTTTTGATCTTTCGTGTTCCTGGTTTTTGGTCTGCGCACGCTAAACTGTAGACCGCGCGCTTGTAGGGGAGGTTATATATGCAGTTGATATTCAAATTTCACAACTAATGTAACTTACCAACACTCAACAATTTCACTAATTCACTTACAGAATATGCAAGTTGATTTCGTTTAAATAATACAATCTTTTATGAGATTATTTCTTTGAAGGTTAAGGTTAGGTTTTTCATCCCTCTACTTCTGGACAGAAAATAGTGCTCTGCGTATAGACCGAGAGTTTCTTGAAGTGGTAGGACGTCCGTTCGCTAACTCTGACCGATGCAGACTCCCCCGATTTTGGCGTCGCCGCTGCGGGTTTTATTAAGTCGAAGGGCGGGGCTAAAAACGGGCGTTCGTCCAATCGACGACCGGCGACCGGACTACTTATACGCCGCCTTCCCGTTGCGCATTCGCGACGACATTCCGGCTTCGAGTGCGAAGCGAGGCAGTCGACCCGGTCTGCAGCGCGAGCGGTGACGCATCGGTGACGAAGAGTACGGGCTCAACCACAAACGCGGTAGTTGGGGAGCTACCGCCAACCCACCCTCCAGAGTCTGTGTTTGGGGGGCACAGGCCTGGCCCACATCCACCACCAACGGGGCGACTCGAGGTCGCATCGCTGCATCAACCCAACCGACCGTCGGTCTCCAGGAATTGAGGGAGCTTGAAGACCGCGACCGCCACAAACCCAATCATACCCAAGATGCAGTAGATGGATCAACGGCCGCTCCACCACCAACCGGCGTCTGCGTAGGGGTGCGCAGGCCCGGCCATCATCACCACACATCTCAGCCTCACCCGATCGGCCCGGGTAGCTACCGGGCCGTGATTACCAAATTCCATTCCTACCCAAACCCTCGAGCCCGGGGCTCCTCGAGGTACCTACTCCACGACGCCCGGAAATTCTTCGTCAATCCGTCACGCTTACCGCCAAATCCGTTCCCTCCAACAACTTCCCGCCAAACTATTCCCGCCTAACAATTCCCGCCAATAATCACCACATCCATTCCAACCACCACACTGTTCTCACTGGGTTTTCCGTGGTTTCCCCAGTGGTCAAGGCAAATGCCGGAACAGTTTTGCACTTCCACGGCACACTATATTCACCTAGACACCACACACCACTACACTAACATATACACACTCTCACACTTCTCATTACACAATTCCAACACCGTTCTGAAAAGAACCGTCGCGTCGAACTCCTCGTCGTCTCTGTGTGACGGCTCGCTGGCCGTCCTTGGGTACTCCTCCAACCTGGGCATCGACACCATCACCTGCGGGGATCATGGAGAACCTGCTTCCGGCCTGCACCACCTTCGCCACCAGACCATCATCACCGTGGACCGCGGGCGTGCGGGCTGCTTGGTACCCGACATGTTGGCGTGCACGACAGGAGTTATCCTCCATTTTTTTTTTCCAATCTCCAGCCATAGAGAGATTAAGTTCTCTAAATGGCAGCCACCTACGGTGGCATTTATTCATTGATGATGAAGTGGAAGGCAAAATGTAGGGGAAGTGATCTAAATGATTCTGTAAGGTATAAACTGTGGTGGGGGCAATTCTAGCAATGTGACAGTTAGGTATCTTAATGCAAAAGATTTTATTAATTGAAAAAACAAATGCTAACATGATGAACAACATCCTAGCATTTATTTTTTTTCTAATCAAAATTATTCTATACGTACATTAGACTTGAACGAACTCAAGCATCTCACAATTCCCTGTGCCTCATATTTGCCCTCACATACTTAAGTCAAATAAAAATTATTGTAATAAACTATTTAAGATTTAAATAATAAAGGAAAAATCAAGTTTAACAGCTTTGCGCATGTGCATTCATAATGTCTAAATTGTTGACATTGTTGACATAGTTGACATCAATAAGGTCATGTCAATAATTCTTATTGTTGACATGTCAACAATTCTTATTGTTGACATGTCAAAAATGAATTGTTGACTGACATTGTTGACACGCACATCACTGGTCAATACTAACAATGGTACCTATGACTACTAATTACAGATATATAGTAAAATTATATGCAATCTGCAAACATAATTTTTAGATTCCTTGACGAATCCTGATGAAGGTTGTTGGTCCTAACCTAACTGTTTAAATGTTATTCAACCGCTGTTGGTAAAGTTTCTTGTAAGTTGTTGAAAATTAATTTAACAATCAATTAAAGCAATTACAGAAAACGAATTTTTCTTGAAATGTGCATTAATTCCTATAATTTTAGAATTTTAAGAGTTTTATCGCGCTGTTTATCCACGCTTTTCGTTTTAACACAGATTAAATAAGAGTCAGATGTTTCACTTCGACTTTGCGGACTCTATTGCTCTCTCTCTCTCTCTCTCTCTCTCTCTCAAAGCAACTCCCAGAGCTTGCTATTTTGACATGTACTGCGCAAGCATGTTATTTTAAAGCGCACGCCACTTAATTCATAAAACGCGCGTAAAAGAGTAGGCGTGGTAAACTCAGAACTGCAAATGTAAATGCGCAGAGAGAAAAAATGGGAACATTGATGGTATAGGGCGTGAAATATCTGACATTTATTTAATCTGTGCTTTTAACACAGATTAAATAAAGGTCAGATATTTTACTCTCTATTTCACCAATGTTCCCATTTTTGCAGCTCTTGGAGTTTACCACGCCTACTCCTTTACGCGCGTTTTATGAAAAGTGCATACCAAGCTGCGCTGCTTGCGCAGTACATGTCAAAATAGCAAGCTCTGGGAGTTGCTTTGAGAGAGAGAGAGAGAGAGAGAGAGAGAGAGCAATAGAATCCACAAACGAAGTAAAATATCTGACCTTTATTTAATCTGTGCTTTTAATACCAATCATACCAACGTAAGAAGAAAAAATGCAGTGTGCAATTTGTATGAAGAAATTTAAAATTGCGAATAAAGTCAATAACAAATATAAAAGATTTAAAATATATATATTTAGTACAATGTAGAAAATATCTTGTATCTATTTCGTAGTTATACATTTAATTTAAAAATAGGTTTAGTTCACATGGATACTTTAAGGGATGCACAGGCATAATAAAAGAAGCTTTTTTTAGACATCTTTATCTATTTTTAAATGCTTTTTTAAATGTGGAGAATAATAATTAACATTTAATTAAATTAATTTGCTGAGTATTAATTAAATGGACTTGTATTAATATTTTATTTACAGTAGTAACTTGTGTGAACTAGTCATAATATGCCATTATTATTTGAAAGCAAATTTTGATAAGATAACCATAAAAATGAATTATTTCGTTTTGCGAATATTAATTAATCGCACCTTATATAACACATATTATTCATCAAGAAAAGTTTCTTCTTATTTAGCCTTTTGTTGTGGAGAAGTAATAAAATCCAAACAAAGTAGGTTAATGAATGTACACAGAAAAAAATATTGAAAATATCTTCTACATAAATATACATTTTATAATGTTATTATTTTGTGTTGACCAATGTTTAATTGACAATGCTAATTAATTGTTGTATACCTGTTTATTTTAATAAAAAGAAAAAGATTGGAGGTCATCCAATCTTCTTTACGATTAGATGTAAAGTACAACAGTACCTAGTCATTAAGAAGATCAACAACTTTATTTGCGTTTATTTAGACAGTTAATGTTAAAGTCAAATAATAGGAACATTAATAAGGGTTTATTAAGAATTTATAAACGTGAATCAATTAGTGCTAATCAATAAATTTCTTTTAATAGGGGGCTTATTAGCGGTTTCAAACCAAGTAACAAGCTTTCCACTGGCAGCAATGTCTGGTAAATCTTCGATTAAAACTGTTGTATATGAAGACGTTAAAGCTTTAAAAGATAATAAAGATGTGTTACTTATTGATGTAAGAGAACCATCAGAATTGCAGAAGACTGGCGTTCTGCCTGGGAGTATTAATATTCCATGTATGTTTTAAAAATACTCTTTCTTCTTTTTATTAATTCTTTATTTGTTTCAGTGGGTCAAGTAGAAAATGTTTTGAAAAATGCTTCACCTGAAGATTTTTTGAGCAAATATGGACGTCCTAAGCCAGATATTAATTTTCCTCTAGTGTTCTCATGTCAGGCTGGTAAAAGAAGCCTAATGGCCTCAGAGACTGCAGTTAAACTAGGATATAAAAAGTAAGACTTTGGAGTAATTAAAATTTTAGTTGCACGAATTGCTAAGTTGTAATCTAAAAATATGTTTATTTTTAGCGTGAGCAGCTATGGTGGTGGTTGGTCAGATTGGGAGAAGAAATCAAAACAATGATTGTTAAAACATGTTGTTTATACATTAGCACATAATGAATAAAGTTTATTTGCATGCAATCATTTTTTTTATTGTAAAATTGTTTTAATATTTTTGTAAATTTGTATAATTTTATACCTACGGTCTGAAATAGCTTTTATTTTAATAGTGTTTGATATTCTGTTTATGTCCTGTTATTTTGTTTTAATATATACAGTATCATTAAGAATAAAGACATGTATTATCAGAAGCAAATGATTAATTTTAGCTGCGTAGATGTTAATTTAATATGCCCCCCCCCCCCCTCACTTTCCTTGTAACATATTTGTAATACAACTTCAAACCCCCTTTGATAAGCAGGTGACTAGTCTTCTGTAGTGGCTATTGGCTATTGCTTCTTTTACGGATCACTTCTTTAACTATGGGAATGTGTAGGTCATTGTGAATCATTTCATTTGTAATATACCAGGGGGAGGCATCCACTATTGCTCTTAGTATTTTAGACCGACTTCTCAGTACTATTGACACATTGAATTTTCTAGCGCAAGCCCAGAGTTCAATGCCATAGGTGCAGATTGGTTTAATTATTGATTTGTGCAGCAACACCTTGTTTTCTACTGATAAAGCAAACAACCAGCATATATCGCTTTATGCCTTAGATCCATTTGCTTTCTTTTGTTTTTGATGTGTTCCTTCCAGTTCAATTTGGTGTCTAAATGTAATTCCAGATATTTAACTGATGTTGCCTGGGGGATTTGTACATTATTTAGGTATGTATATTGAAAGACATGAGTCTTTTCTCAAAGTGAATGTTATATGGTTGAATTTTGTTTCATTTATTTTAATATATATGTTATTGTGTTTATATAGTTATAGTATCACCAGCAAATGTACTTATTGTGATGTGTGGTGACGTTGAATGTAAACAAGATGTATAGTAATGAACCTGTGACACCGCCTCGGGGTACTCGTGAGTGAGTTAATTGGTGATATGTCAGAAATGCTTCCCTTCACTCTTGTTCTGAATTATTGATTAGATTCTAGCAGTCTGTTGGATTAACTGGTTGAACATAACTTTGAATTCTTCTAGGAATTTGTTGAGTGTCATGGGTAATTAAAAGAATAAATATAAACAGAAATATGTTCTTTAAAAAAGAAAACAGCTTCTAAGGTAGACAAGGAATAGAAACGTAAACAGCGCCTAATTTACTGGTTTCAGAATGTGGGCCAAGTGTATTTCCTACAGATTCCTACTTGATAATCATCAAAGAAGAGAAATAAAGGAAATACAATTTTATTATAAAAATGTATATTCCTGTGACTTTTCTTTTCAGAGTTTGCCTTGAATAAAAGAACTAATTTGAGTAATATTTTTCTGAATTGCAGTGAAAAATCCTGGTTTTTCAAAAAGCTTTTGAGATTTTTTTAAGGATATCTTTTCTAATACTGGTGCAGATTTCAACATTGTATGTCGAGATGTAAAAGTTACAATTATTCTTCTTTCTTCAATTAAAATATCAATAGTTGAATCAGTTCACCACAATCTTCAAAGAAATTGAAAGGGGAATTTCATACACTTTAAACAGCAACTCAATTTGGGCAATGTGTCATTTGAATACCCATAATTTTCTAGTAAATTAATAACAGTTTCTTTTATATTCAGATAATGCTTTTCTACAAAAAATTATTCTGAATGTCTCTAACAGAAAAATGAAATTTATCAATTATTCTAGAATTAAGAGTTTCCACTGTTGTCTTCTACATTTTGAAGAGACATTGCATCACCATCTGCATTATAAAAGACAAGTTCAACATTATTCTGGGTATTATTATCCACTTCACTGGCATGTGATACCATACTTTATTCAATGTATGACTTTTCATGCCTTCTAAAAGCGTCTAGATTTGAAAAGAATTGAAAACAGCTTTTTTCATCACAACAAAACAATTTTAAATGATAAATGCCTAAATAACTTACCAGGTCCCCAAACTTATTAGGATCTTTCAGTTTGCAACTCTTCTGTAATATTATGTATTGGAAACTGTGCATCTATTTCAGTATTAGTCTTGAGCATGACTCTTTCTCATTTTCATTGTTTTGTATTTTTGTTATGGTTTCTAGAGATCCAATTTCGTATTCATGGCATTTAATTTTCTGAGAATTAAGTCAATTTTTTTCTGCAAAATTGTGTCTCATTTATATTACGCACAATTTGTGTGAGTGTATATCACAATGGTTTACCTTTATTGGATATTTCACTGGGCCTTTTTTTACCAGACCCATTTGTGACATCAAGTACTTAAGTCTTATTATAATAAAATTACTGTAGCTTATCTGCCGTTCCTAAAATTCTTTTTATGTCATGACAAAGCCAATTTGGGAAAGCTTCTTTGGCTTTTGTTATGGCCTTATTAATTTTTATTTAGTTTGTAAAGTTAGGCTAAAAGGGTTTGTTTTTTTTTAATCCAGAAGGTGAGGACCAATTGAATTCCATCTTCAAATTGCACAATATACTGTATTTCATCATCTTAACAACAAAGAAACATATACAATAATACAATTAAATATTATATATGGAGTAAAAAGATACTACTACCTACATGATTATTTTGGTGTGGCATTATTTTCCACACTTTAGCTTCAACATCAGATACACTCCATACTTGAACTAAACATGATTCTTGTTTAACAACATACATGCTATAATACTTGCTGAATCACATGGATTTTCATAAAAAATTTCAATTGTACTCGATGGTTGTTCATCATGTTTATTTGATAAAATATTTATTAATATAATTTTTCCAATTATCAAATATCACCAACAAATCAGCTATCCAAGTTATGAAACATTGGTTTGCTACACATTTGGAATCCCTGGAAAACAATACATATGATGTATTTGAAAAATTTAATAACTTTGTTGAAAACTGGAGATTTGAACATAAAATTTCATAAGTGTTTTATTGTTATGAACATCATTATAATTTTAATTTTGCAAGTTCATGGATAGTGAATGCGCGCGTGACTTACCCTGAGGGCACAGATGTTCGATAAGACACGTCGATCGACTGATTTGACTTCCATCCAATCAGTAGCGTATACGCCAGCTTAGTCCTCAGTCTATCCCACTTTCCGATGCTCTTCCTCCAACGTTATATACATTCCATAAACGCTAATGCTATAAATTTAATATGACGTTGCCGAGGTTTGAGATCAAAATTTAATTACAAAGAACTTTAAAGGGTTACTTAATAGATGTTGATGCATATGGTTTTAAGAATACGTATCAGTATTAATTAGATCTAACGGTAAAGAGACATTATTCAACTTAACTTTTAAATTCATGAGAAATATAAAATGCCCTGTAAAATAAGAACACCTTGTAGTATATTTCTAAAAGAAATAGAGCAAATACATCATAATAAAGTATCATGTGTAAGTAAACCATTCTCGCCATTTGCGTTTGCTGGGACTTTGCTTGCGTCAAGCTCCACCGGCTTCACCCAATGCATCAAGCGTGACCTACTATAACATACCTATAACTTAAAGTTTGAAACCTATCTTGAAGAAGTTGCATCTAAAGTCGAAAGATAAACTATTTTTAAAATTTAATTACTAATATACATAAATACTTTATTGTCAGGTTTTCATGTACAATTACATTTTATAATTTAATTATTTCAGGAATAAGTTAAAAATAATACAAGAAAAATTCCAAGCGCGACATCTATCGCTGGATTTACTCAAGTAGCTGCTTGTTTATCAAGCATTCTACGCAAAAGCCTATGCAACTGGATATCTGGTCTTCCAATCGCTAGAAGGAGACTTTCCCATCTCTAATCTTGAGTTGGTCTCACAGATTAAATAAAGGTCAGATATTTCACTCCCCATTCCACCCCTCCAATATTACCCATATCCAATCAACTCCTTTCCCACCAACCACCTTTCCAATCAAAAATTCTCCACCCTACCTCTCTCCGACAACAACGACAACATCTCCAACGCCGCTACCGCTCCACCGCATCAAACAATTATCCACAACGACGGCTTCCGACAACTCAACAAACTCCAATTCTACAACAACATCAACCAGCTAACTTCATCCACCATCTACAAGTACCGCCGCGAGCCAACGAGCCAACAAAAAATAATCCAGCGTCCCAAGCCGACTTCACTGCCTTGCCGCCACCACCAACACCAACATCAACTCCAACTGCACCAGCTCCATTCAAGGGACGAGCAGCGTTACTGGCCAGAATACCACCTTCGGAATGCTTAAGAGAGACTTACAGTCTCTAAAGCAGTCGCGCTACGCGCGACAATATCGATGATCTGCCTGTCCCCATTCCACCAATGCAAGGTTCCCATTTTTGGTCTCTGCACATTTAGATTTGCAGCTCGGGGAGTTTACCACGCCTACTCTTTTACGGGCGTTTTATAAAAAATGCATACCACGCTGTGCTGCTTGCGCAGTACATGTCAAAATAGCAAGCCATGGAAGTTGTTTTGTGTGTGTGAGAGAGAGAGAGCAATAGAATCTACAAATTCGTCGAAGTGAAATATCTGACCTTTATTTAATCTTTGGCTTTGGTTTGCTTTTATGTTTAGTTTCCTTTTTCCACGGTATAATGGGTTTAGCTTGGTTGGCTTGGTGGTATTCAGTAAATTAAATTCTCTCAAAACAAATAAACACTAATATTTTAACCTTTAAACTCAAATGAAACTGAGGTTACATTTAATATCCAATATCAGCACATAATTATCTTGTGGACTGCGTTAAACTAAAGGAATGTACATAGGTGTATGCATAAGTTTTTTCCGGTTTTTTGGTTAAAAAAACACGTAATTTTGAAAGGAAATTAATTTTTTTTTTCAAAATATTGGCCATCGGCTTCGACACATTTCACCCATCTTTCAGGTAATTTATGAATACCATGCCAGAAAAACTGCTTGTCTTTTGCGGCAAACCATTCGTCAAGCCATTTTGCAACTTCTTCGAAATTGCTGAAGTGCTGCTCTGCAAGCGCGTGCCCCATTGATGCGAAGAGGTGATAGTCAGATGGCGCGAGGTCTGGGGAGTATGGCGGATGTGGAAGGATGTCCCATCCGAGCGATTTCAAGGTACTTTCACTGGTTTTGCTGTGTGAGACGGAGCATTGTCGTGTAACAAAATCACTTTGCCATGTCTCCTGGACCATTCCGGTCGTCTTTCGATTAATGCGTGGTTTAAATTAATTATTTATTGGCGATAGCGTTGTGTATTAACGGTTTCGCCGGGCTTCAAAAGTTCATAATACACAATACCGCTCTGGTCCCACCAGACACAGAGCATGGTCTTCTTACCAAAGCGATTTGGCCTTGGTGTTGATGGACCGGCTTCGCCAGGTGAAAGCCACGATTTTTTCCGCTTCGGGTTTTCAAAATAAATCCATTTTTCGTCACCTATCACAATTCGATGCAAAAATGATTTCCTTTCGTAGCGTTAAAGCAGCATTTCACAAGAGACTGCGATTTTCGATTTGACGTTCATTCAAATTATTTGGGACCCATTTACAGAGTTTATTGATCTTTCCCATTGCTCGTAAAAGTCTGCTGATTGTTTCTTGTGATACATGTAATGCTTCTGCTAATTGCCGTTGAGTTTGAGTTGGGTCATCATCCAATAACTCCTGCAATTTCTCGTCTTCGCATTTTTGTGGTCTACCAGAGCGCTCACTGTCTTTCACATTAAAATCACCACTTTTAAATTGTCGAAACCATGTTTCACATGTTCTAATCGATGGAACGTGTTCACTATATGTTTCTACCAGCAAAAGATGACTTTCAGTAGCCTTTTTCTTTTGATGAAATAAAAAAAGGAATGTGTGCCGCAAATGTTCCTTTTCAGGCACGAAACTCGACATGATCACTGAACGATAAAACAAAGACGCTAGTTTTTGGCGGACTCAACTTGTGTGTGTTTGTTGTTTAATGTCAGACGAACAAAATGGCGTCTGTGTCAAATTAATGGGCTGCGTACTTTTCATTGGCGCCATCTCTCAGTTAAACCGGAAAAAACTTATGCATACACCTGGTATGTGGTCTATCGTAGCAAATAGTCGTACAATCAATATACTTTGCTCCGTACTGTTTGGTACTGTTAAAGACTTGAGTAATTAGTGAAGTTGCACGAAGTTGTGTTAGTTGTAATTGTATAACTTTTTGCCAGAAACAAGAGTTTCCCTTATCGAAAAGTAAACATCTCCACTACTCACCAATGCTCACCAACCAAGAGAAGACCTTGTTGCCAGATGGTAAATACATTATATATACAAGATGTACCTCTTAATTTCTAAATCATTCCGTTTTAGGTAAAACGACCTTGTAGATATAATTACCAAACAAAGGCAAAATACATATAGATATGGAGTCGGACAAAGAATGCAACATACCATCCCGTGTAATAATAAGACAGTCATACACAAACGCAGTTTTAAACAACATATATCTCCTTCTAACAGCAAAGAACCTCTTCAGTGTAATATATGCGGTTATCAATGTGCACAGAAAAGCGATTTACAAAAACATATGCGTGTTCATAGTGGCGAGAAAACTTTTGAATGTAAAATATGTGGTTACGAATGTAATCGAAAAAGCATTTTACAAACACACATATACGTTCATAGTGGGGAGAAACCTTTTGAGTGTAATATATGTAGTCTCATAAATGTGCACGAAAGGACCTTTTACGGAGGCATATCCGTGTTCATAGCGACGAGAAATTTTTTAAGTGTAATATATGTGGTAATAAATTTGCACGAAAAAACAATTTACGGAAGCATATTCAAGTTCACAGTGGCGATTTACCTCTCGAGGGTAAGGCATGTGATTATAGCGTTGATAGTAGCGAGAAATCTTTTGAGTGTGAAATATGTGATTATAAATCTAAACATAAATTTAGTTTACGAACACATATGCTGGCTCACAGCGGCGAGAAACCTTTTGAGTGTAATATATGCGGTTATAAATGTGCGCGAAAGGATCATTTACGTAGGCATATCCGTGTTCATAGCGGCGAGAAACCTTTTAAGTGTAATACGTGTGATAATAAATTTGCACGAAAAGACAATTTACGGAAGCATATCCAAGTTCATAGTGGCGATTTACCTTCCGAGGGTAAGACATGTGATTATAAATCTGCAGGAAAAGACTATTTACAAAGTCAGATGCTCGTTGATAGCATTGAGTAAAGGATCCTTTACTCAATGTTGATAGTAACGAGAAACCTTTTGAGTGTGCAGTATGTGGTTATAAATTTAAACATAAATCTAGTTTACGAACGCATATACTGGTTCACAGCGGCGAGAAACCTTTCGAGTGTAACATATGCGATTCAAAATTTACACAGAAGAGTCATTTACAAACACATATACTGGTTCATAGCGGCGAGAAACCTAAACTAAACAAGAATAAATCTTTCTATCCATAGTTCAGAAAAATTTATTTGTTTAAGTTCTATTTCTTCCCAAGGACTGTCATCGCTAGGCTTAGGATAGTTGTGCACTAAACAACTTTAAAATAAGCACTGAAAAGTGTTTCAAATATATGTATTACATTAAAATATGCACTTTAAAATTCCATTTATTTTAAACGAACATATGCAGATATGCAAATGCATAACTATCCTAAGCTTAGTCATTATTCTCACATAGATTTACTTCACTTTCACCATTGGAGGTTTCTTTATTGTCTAGGACTTCATGCTTTGAATTTTTTTCCTCCTCCATGCTTCCTTTTAGTCTCTTCAGAACTTTACTTGTAGTTAATACCTTCCCAATTCCCCATATGTTTGCTGTTTCAATCTAGGTACCGTTATAACTTAAATTAATATTCCTATCAATTTACCATTTAGCAAGCTTATAAACTTAGGTAACCAACTTACAAATTGTTTATTACAATAAAGAACTAATTACATTTATCAAATAGATGAATTTCAAAGTATAATCTGTTAAATAAATGTTAATTTACAAGTGTTTGAATCTTTTCTTTAAATAAAGTTACAATAAATACTACTTTCATTCGTTTATTGACCTTTTTTTTGATGTGTGACTTCTTGGGGTAAAAAACATGGTCATTAGTATTATTTCAGATACTTTAATACTTGCTGAATGACATCGATTTTCATAAAAACTTTGAATTATACTTGATGGTTGTCCATCATGTTCAATCGATAAAATATTAATTATTAATATAATTTCTCCAATTATCAAATATCATCAACAAATCAGATATCCAAGTTATGAAACATTGGTTCGCTACATTTGGAATCCCTGGAAAACACTGTGTGTTTAAAAAATTTAATAACTTTGTTGAAAACTGGAAATTTGAGCATAAAATTTCCATAATTTTAAATGTATAATTATACATTTGTACACTCTCTTTGCAGATGACACATCTATTTCTTGGGTACACAACAATCCTGCTTTACAGATTATCGTTACTGTTATGTGTCTTTCTTTTGTGGGTGTAAGAGCGTATTCTTATTAAATAAAATACGTCTTCTCATTACAACTGCTACAACACTTTATTTACAGATTTGCAGGCACGTAGCCAAGGGGGGTTTGGATCCCCCCCGAAATCTCCAAAAAATACCTTTCTCACCTCTGTGATACACGTTTCATCGAACGTCATGATAGTGTTTTGGTTTTTGCTGAGCTCCTGAAACCTATTGTTTCCAGTCTGCAGGATGTTGCACAAGAAGTAAGAAGCCTTTCTGCCACACTTTTGGCAGCAATGGAAAAAAGCAAATTTGTTATCTTATTGCTGGTTTGTAAAAAACTTTTCAACTTCACTTTACCACTCTCTATATTCCTGCAAAGTCCATCTTACGATTTAGTAGCAGCTGTAAAGCATGCAAGTGATGTCATCTCCTCATTGCAGAATATAAGAAACAATGTTCAATCTGTTTTTAATGACATATTTGTTTGTGCATCCATGTTGTTTAAAGAACTGTTTGACTGTGAACTAAGAGCTCCAAGAGTTACTGGCAGACAAACTCAGCGCTCAAATCCGCAAACAAATTCCGTTGAGGACTATTATAGAATATCAGTTTTTGCTCAGTGTATCGACCAACTAATTACAAATTTAAAAGACAAGTTCATGGCGAATGAAAATTTCCTTTCAGCTTTTCACGTACTTTTACCAGGATCTGCTTCACCCAAAAAAAGCAGTATTGCTGGAAAACTTGTTACTCTATTATTCCCAAAAATGTCCAGTTACGACGGTACAGGCTGAATATTATGTTTGGTGAAAAAAAGTCTCGTCAGTGGAGCCAAATACTGACGTTCTCACAGTACTAGAAAATTGTAGCAAGGCTTTTTTCTCCAAATATATACAATCTTCTCACAATTTTGGCGACTACTTTGGTCACAACAACCAGTGTAGAGGGCTCATTCTCCATGATGAAAAGGGTTAAGTCTTTACCAAGGAACAAGATGGGGAATGAGAGACTGAGAGTTTCTCAGTTCTTTTGTTTATTCACTGGAATATAGAGGTAAACCCTGACGATGTTTTAAACGTCATGGCAAACAAAAAAAATAGGCGCTTGCTTTTGGAGATATGCGATCTTGTTTAATAAGACTTTGTTGAAATAGTACTATACCTATATTTTTATTTAGAATGTCATGTCAAAATATGTGCATAATAGTTGTACCATATTAGTATTATTATAATTAAATGTTACTTATATTAGTTGAAAAACTCTTGTTTTTATTTACCAGCACAAACTAATGAAATGGAAACATGAATTTTTCTGGCCTAGTTTTGTTTAATGTAAATAATTTTATTTTGTGGACATTGGCTCAGGGCAAAATGCGACGCTATATTTACGTTTCTCTTTCTACTGATGCTGAGTAACACAAATTACTACCATGCGCTCTTAAATCTAGTGTGTGTATGACTGTGTATAAAATGCCATCTGATTAGTATATGTCACTAAACAGTCAGTAGAAAGAAAAGCGCATAAATAGAGTTGTACGTTGACTAGGCAGCTCTTGGGAGTTGAGAAGGTAGGACCCCCCCCGAACAAAATTCCTGGTTATGCGTCTGTAGCTGATTTACAGTACAACCAATACAAGATGTGCTAAGTATGCAACATCTGCAACACGTTATACAGAGTGGTATTTCACTATTTCAGTATCTAACTTATATTACAGTTACCACAGACATTAACTACTGTCTGGAAATTCTAAAAACCAACAGGCCAATTATTAACTGTTAGGATTTCAAAAACCTGTTGCAATAGATGTAATAATAAAGATAACCTTAAACTTTGATAATTATTATGTCACAAGAAAGAGGTTAAGTTGATTTTATAACCATAAATCGTATTGGTTGCTAAGCATACATACGCATACAGTAGTAGGAGCCAGGGAATTCAAATGACAAATTGTTACTGAAATTGACAAAGACTAAAGTTATGACTTTATGAGGTTAATGGGGCAAGTCACACACATACTTTCAACATAAATAAAGACAATAAACCTATAGAAACTACAAATTCTACAAAATTTATTGAAATCATAATTCATAATCTGCTTTATGTTAAAAGTACTAGCTACAGAAGTTAATTCAGCTATATGTAAACAAGCTTTACTTCGCTCTGTTTGAGCTATTATTAAGGCATGATTATTGTTTACCTTTTCAGGACCCATAGGGACCAATACGGGCCGGCATTACTTCAATCTTCAAAAAAAACCTAGTCGAATTGTATTTAAAGTTGACAGTAGAGAATCTTGCAAACCTTTATTTCTGGAAAATAAAATAATGACTTACATTTTATACACGTATAAAATATTGTGGCTAATATTCAGAAATAATAAGACGGAAAGATGTACATCATTATAATACCAGATCACTTCGACTTTATTCTCTTAAGGCCAAATGATGAGCTGATAAAAAAGTATGTTGTTTACTATTTCTATAAGATTTATAATAAGTAGTGTACCTGTAAGTAGCAATTAAGGCATTTTGTAGGTTTTTACATATCTGAAAACTTTAAACACTTAGACTTCAGGGTTGAAGCACAAATTAGTTTATCAGTGAAATTAGTTCACATTGCTTCTGTGCTCTTATTTGCAACAGATACCAAGTTTAAAAAGATATTAAAGTATAGTCGTTTTATATATATATATATGTATATAAAACGACTATACTTTTTAAATCTTAGTCTTATCAATTATGTCGAATAGTGATTATGAAAACAGAAACTTCTGAATTTTAAATAACCACGTTTTTTTCCTATAAAATATATGGATTTTGAAAATTATTAATTACAATCAAATTTTATCATTATTGGCTAGTAATTAAATGAGAACTAAAATAGTTGTGATTCTTCTACCCAAAAATTCATTTTCAGTCACTAAAAATAATATTTGAGCTCCAACAATTAGTTATCAACCACCAAATATTATATTTGTTTTACTTTTACTGATACCCATTTTAAATACACTCATTTCACAATTTTTAATTTTATGTGCATATAATAGTTATTTATCCACAATCAACCTATAATTGGATTTTTATCCACAGTTATGAACTGTTTTAACTAACATTTTATTCACTAGTGAAATAAAGTTAGTTTATTCCACTCTTTTAGTCATGTTTGCATAGTTACTTATTGACACTGAAAACATAACAAGAATCTGATTGGAGTTTTTGAGCACAATGTTTAAATTTAATCAAAATCTTTCATTTAATGCTATTTAAAAATGTAAATAAAAAATTCTTTTATAAATATAGAAAAGTAGTCCTTATTTAATGTAGAATACACGACTTGTAACAAGATTTATATATCTGACACGCACATTTAATAATATTTAGAAGTTGCTATACACTAACAATAATTTTATGCTTCCTCTAGAAAGATAATTTGATAACTTATTTAATAATTGGGTCATTAAATATTTAAAAGTTACCACTGAAAGTTAATTCTGCTCGCAATTGATACCACAGATGCACCTGCTTTAGTTATTGATTAATATTTTTAGTTGCAACTTACAATTTCAAGTAACATTTATTAGAAAACTATTTACAATTAGAAAAATTTTTCATATGACATACGATATTTTGATGATCATACTTTGGTGCCGATTTACATTTGTTGGCAGCAAAATGGATTTAACAAGCATAAAAACTATAAAACTATAGTGATGAAAATCTTCTTTGGTGTCTGTTTTTCATTATTTATAATAAACTAATTTGGGGCTCAAATATCTTTTCTAGTGCCATTTAAATTTAGTTTCTTTGTTGTTACAGTTCTGTTGGAAAGCTAGGAAATTCACACAATGGAAACTTTATTGGAATTATAAAATTGATAGGGAAATTTGATCCAGTTATGCAAGATATCATCTTTGATGAATTTTTAATAGAGATAAATTAATGAACAGTACCTTAGTGCTGTCAATAGAGAAAGCAAGAATTCTAAATTTTGATGAGATTTTGGAAGAATTTTCAGAGCAAGCGAGAAAATTTGAATTGGGCAATTAAAAAGAAGTGTCAAAACTGTTTTTAAATCTTTAATGCGCTTTAAAGATGTTTTCTAGTTATTTTTGAGAAATTTTGTCTTTATTTCCGGAATGCTTTCAAATTGTAGTTTGTTTCTTTGATTAGCAAATTTAACATTAAAACATTAACATTAATACCTTACATCTTTAAATATTTTTCAGCTACATTTCTTTATATATATTATTGTATGGAAGATTGAATATAATATTTAATATTAATAATAACAGACTTGCAGTACTGCAACTCAATTAAACTTTTACTGATGAGTATCACGAAAGCATAGGTTCTCCACAAATTTAAATACCAACTCTGTATAAAATTCAATAGTTAAAGTTTCATTTTTGTTGTAATTGTATGAATTTTTTTAATTTAAATGTAATAATTAATAAAGAAGGAGTTAAAAAAGTTCACATCTACAGGATGTGAGAGTTTACTTATCCTTATACTCTAAAGAAACTTTTTACGTCACTGAAAAACCAAAAAAATATTTTTATTTTTGAAATTAAAGATAGATTTTTTGACAAAAAAAAGTTTTTTTTTTGTAGGATGTATCATTTTTAGTAAATGATTTTTCAAAACCTCCAATTCAACGATCTTGCACGAAGGTCATAAGATGTTTTCTAAATGCTTTGAAAACAGAATACAATATTTGCATTGCATTTCTCAATAAAAATCAAACGTACTTTGCCATATAGTATTTTTCTCAAAAGTGCATCATTTTGAATATTTTAACAAGGTGAGGTATCGGGATGAAGCTATCTACATGTTTGTTACTCTTAGTTTTAGGTGTCCACTATTCAACATAATTTTGTGTTTGATATCCTTACCAGAGGCGGAAAATTGCAGAGAGGGCTAATCCGTTAATCTAGAAAAAATTGTTATGCCACCGAAAAATTAAAACATCGCTTTATTTTTGGAATTAACAATCGATTTGATAAAGAAAGTTGCTCTTACATTTTTCCTGTAGAATGTCTCATTTTCTAGAAAAATAACAGACACCCCAGAGTAACAATCTCATATTGATACCTCATTTTGTTCTTGAAATATTGAAAAAATGAGAAATTTTGTCGTAAAGTAAAAACGTGCACAACTGATTTATTCTATTCAAACGTTACATTACTTACAACATAAAAAGCTATGCGTAATACCCTTGAAAAGCAATGGTTTAGTTCATTAAAGATTAATATGGTGTAGGAATGCTTTTAATAAAATATAATTACTACATAAAAAGTAATCAAAGTCATATATAAATAGGTTTTCAAAAGAAACAAAATTTCATTTGATAATCATGAACAGAAGTTTATTTTTTGCCAAGGCACATAAGAAACTTGCATTTTTCTTTTTTTTCTTTTTCCTGTTGTTTACATTTTGATCTTTTAAGTAGATCACTTTCTTCCTTTTTCATGTATCTACACACTTTATTATCCTTGATTAATGATACAGTTTCATTTGTTTTAGATTGGGTAGGTTGAGTAAACTGAGATGACCTGTAAAAAGAAATTTGTTATCTTTAACTTATCTATTTAACCTTTTCAAAAATATTAAAAGCAATATATAAATTTATTTAACAAATTAACCTGTTATTTGTATGTGATTGAGTCCAGTATCTTGATGAAGCCCACATTCCAATCATTTTTTTTGGTTTTGTTCTGTATAGTTGCACTACTTCACAATTTCTAAAACACAAGAGTTATTTGATAGGTCTGTGTACTGTTCACTTCTTAAAACTTCTCATTAAATATTTCTTTATTTATAACCCATTAGTAAACAAGCACTGCGCGATTGGGGAAATCCTGCATTGAAAACATATATATAAAATTAAAAATATTTAGTTTTGTACTAGTTCTAATTCAGTTAGTTTAGTATTATGAATATTATACAGTAATGTTGAAAATTTGGAAGGAGAATATTTAACCATGACTAACTGTGATTACTATGTTTCAAGGATTAACTAAATGCTGCATGAACCGTGAATTAAACAAAAAATCCAATACTCTATATTTTGAAACCAACAATTTGATTTTAACAGCTTTGATTTTTAACACAATCAGTTTTACTTTCCTTTATTTGTTGTGATAGTAGAAATGATAAGCAGCAATATTTGAATAATAGTATTTGCTTGTGGGTTAAATATTACACACCTTATATTCTATTTCATTACTTCATTAGTCAAATTCCTGATGTTTAACATTGTTAATAACTTGTACACAAATTAGGTAATTAGAAATGCAAAGAAAATAGGAAAAAGCAGAGGAAGTAAATGGCTTTTTAATATTGTTATTAGTGTTTATTAATAATCAAAAATTTTTTACTTGAGCAGAACTCAAAAGGTTGGTTAAATATATTGTTGCCCATGGCACCTAGAGTGACTAAATTCCAAAATTGCAAATAAATTAATGCTGTTAATAGAATTTACTTTGAAATGAGTTTGTTTATAGTTAGGCCTTAGGAATGTTTACTAATTAGTATCGTAGATAAAAATATCTATAAATGGTTTGATTTTTTAAATTCTTATTAAATAAATCTTGATTATTTATGAAGTGATTTAATTCCTTATCCACTCTGCAACAACCATTTTGTGTTTGTTACATAATATCAGTTATATAATTAAACTTTTTGTCTGTAAGATAGAAATCTTTCTTATGTCTCTTAGTTTGGCAAAGTTAGTTTTGATTCCTTCTGCACTGGTATAGGTATATCACCATCAGTAGTTTTCTGGTTCAATTAATTTCATTAATTAAAGCTTTTAGAGACTGTTGATTGATTTTTTGAATCAATTTGGAATAAACAGTATAAATTCTTTCTGTGAGAAAGATTTTGTGCTCATTTTGAATTATTAGATTTGTTATACAGGATGATAATTTATAACTCTTTAATTAGTAAAATTATCAAAAATTGCTAAAACGTGTCGATTTTGTTTTGGAGGGGGACATTTAATAACCTACTTAGTCAGTTGGAAAACTTTCACCCTCCCCCCCCAACCCAAAATTTTAAATGGCACTACCACATGTGTGATATATCATTTTAAAGGGTATAAGATTCTCAATCTTTTACATCAAAGAAAATTAAAATCGGCCCAGCCGTTCGTGAACTAGAGACAGAAGTATATTGATTAAATTAAATACATTTCTATCTCTAGTTCACGAATGGCTGGGCCGATTTTGATTTTCTTTGATGTAAAAGATTGAGAGTTTTATACCCTTTATAATAATATATCACACATGGCGTAGTGCCGTTTGAAATTTTCGGGTGGGAGTGGTTGGGGGGAGGGTGAAAGTTTTCATTCTCTCATCCCATTATTGACTGCATGCAGCAGCGTTCACCAACCAACTACCACATTTCCACCTAGACCTAAAAGGCTCATGGCTACAGTGGCCTCTGATGCTGCTTTGCAGCAGCAGGAACAATTATGATTTGACTTTGACCGATTGTAAGCGTTGAACTGGGGTTGGTTGCCCTTACAATGACGGAGACCGGACCTCCACATTTCCCTCCAGACCGATTGGCAGGACACGTTGCGGGGGGTTTTAAGCGAAAGTACCCTACTTGTCATCCTATCCTATCCTTCACCAACCAAACTACCAAATTCCACCTTGGTCTAAAAGGCTCACGCCTATAGTGGCCTCTGCTGCTTTGAAGCAGCAGGAACAATTATGATTTGACTTGACTTGTAAGGGTCGATCATCCTTATCCTTCACTGATGAGTCCAGAATAAGGACAAAACGATTGTAGTAATTCTGAATACTGATTTTGGAAAGGATGTTATTTTCAATATTTTATAAAGCTCATAAGTTATGAACAATAACTGACTTCCAGTCTAACAATGTTTTCACAACAAATGGTTACCCACTGGAACTACAAATTCTAATCTTCACAACTGGCAAAAGGACATCCCACTGTGACACTGATTGTTTCAAATTTTTGAGAGAACCAAAAAGTTGTTTTACATTTTTCATAAATTCTCATAATTGTTGAGTTCCCTTTAGTTAACGAGTAAATATAAGATGCAATCAAAGGTGAATCATCATGATATCTGTCAGTTAATAATTTTTATGCTTGAATGTAATTATCATTGGTTAAAGCTAAAATTTTAATTAGAGCTCTGACATCTGACTAAATATTTTCTTATTTACATTTCTACAGTATACCAGTAGTTGTCCTAACATTTCTGTTTATTATCTTGTTGATGTTGGTTAGCTAGGATTTTAATGAACTTTCATTTATTGTATTATTAATTATTGATTTTGTATGGAATACTTGCAAGGTTTATGTATTGTATAAATTTTGGAGTTTATTTTTCTTGGATATATGTCTTATACTATTTTGACTTTACTTTTATTGTGTTTATTATAACCTCCTTTAACATGCTCAAGGCCACTCCTTGAGTCTAGTTGGGTAGACCATAAGGGTCTCATTTTAGTAAGTATATTGTGTAATAACACAAGCCTACATTACAACTCTAAACTTTTGAATTAACAATGCGAATCTAATTCCTAGCTCATCAATATAGCCTATAAGTTAATACTATTTGTATTCCTTAGAAATATGTATATTTCTACTTCTTGTTAGCATGGAGCAAATAAAAAAAAAATTTCAAAACATACATCAGTATATTATACACAATTACTAATTATTTTAAATACAATAAAGAACTTTAATAGATATGTCAACAACATAATTATGTACTATTAGTATTATTATTATTATAAATCTAAAACATTATTTCTTTTTATCAGCAAGTTTTGCATTCACCATTTCTCTGAACTGTCCCAATATAAGATTCTCTCGTTTCTGTCGTTCTTCTTTACTGAACATAGCCAATGCTCGTTTTTCATCAGCAGAATAAATTTGATTTTCCTTACGAATACGCACAGCTTCCATTCTTCTATGCCGACTACCAGACATTACATAACCGACAGACTCAAATGAGGCAATTTGATCAGAAGTCAACCCAATCTCACCTCTTCGAGGAATTCGTTTACCTTCAGCAACATATGCTGCCATTGCAGCACCTTCACCAGGTAACAATGCTTTACCCATTTCTTTATGCGTTAGAGTGGCATGAGCTTTTTGTTGTGGACCTATTGATACTTCACCATCTCCATCAGAATGTACCTCTCCAACAGGTCTCATTTCTATTAGAAAACATTCAAGTTGAATAACATTAATTAATTAGATATTTAAAAAAAATGAATACTAACCACCCTTCTCTACCCATTCATCGACAGAATCATCATCACTTGATGAAGATTTCTGTTTCTTTTTTTTTTTCTTTTTCTTTTCCTTTTTATGTTTTTTACTTTTCGATTTCTTGTGTTTCTTTTCCTTTTTTCTCTTCTTATGTTCAGTCTTTGTAGATTCCACAGAATTGTTTGCTTCTTCCGAGTCAGAATCAGATGATCTGTAAAAGGTGCACATAAAGATTAGTCAGTTTCCCTACAATTATAGGTTATGTTTTGTTGCTCAAACTAATTATTCTAGCATCATAGGTATAGCAATACTATTGTCAATTTAATGAAACAGGTTTCATATGAATGCTAGAACCATTACAAACTCGCATTATAATTACTTATGGCACATTGACAACTAAGGTTAAAAATTTAAAAACACATAATAATAATGTTTATACACACATAAACAATTAAACTTAATTTTCTTCAGGGCAAATTTTACTTTAAAAACATTATAGTATCAAGACTAACCCTTCATAGAGTGGTGATTTGCCCCAGATATTTGGGCAAGCTCTCATTCCAATTATCTCTCTTTCTTGTCTGCGCGCCTCCAACAATTCTTCTTCTTGAGTTAATCGTTTAAAATTATTACGATGCTTATGATAGGAATGCGAATTGTAATGTTCATATTGATCGTTAGACCATCGCTCATTTTTTATCTGATTTTCCCTTGGTAATTCCTTGTGATCGTCATGTCTTTCTCTGTATGGCGGGCTCCTTTTTCTGTGTCTGCTACTACTACTAGAATGATGTGATCCATGGTTTTCTCTGGATCGAGACCTGTAACTTCTGTTTGGAGATCTGTGACTTCTTGAAGAAACTGACCTTCTGGAATCGCTATTCTTAATCATCTCAGTTATTTAGAGTAGTACGTACATTTAAATGGGCTAAAATGAAGCAAATTATAAAATTATTATCAACTTGTAACTGTCAAATCGTTTTATTGATTAACCTCACTTTTCTTATTGTTTCTTATTTGCCCATAATTTATATATACATCGAATACGTCGAATAAAGACTTACATCGATTCTGACCATAACCTACTTAACTTTATATACCAAATAATAATAATAGTGAAGGGAGAAGCGATAAAGGCGGAGAACGAGAAGCAAACGTGTTTGG
This sequence comes from Ignelater luminosus, assembly GCA_011009095.1. Classification (NCBI taxonomy): domain Eukaryota; kingdom Metazoa; phylum Arthropoda; class Insecta; order Coleoptera; family Elateridae; genus Ignelater; species Ignelater luminosus. The sequence continues at coordinate 216,362 of VTPC01006950.1, read as the reverse complement.
CATTGGCACAGTGACTCATTTTATTCGTGATTGCATTAGTTGTTACTATTTAGATAAAAACCCCAGTAAGTACTTTTTATTTGTTTAATATTTAGGCTGTAATTTAATATAATAATAGAGCAATAATTAGATAGACAGCTCATCAAATAAACCGCCCTTACACCATTGAATTTATCTCTGGAGAATATTTATTTTTATTAAAGGTTTTGAAATTACTCGACATATGCACGCACTCCTTTTTTAATTTAAAACAATTTAAATATATTAGTAGGATTTCCGGCCTAATTATGCGTTTACTTAACCGTATTACCTGTTCATTTAATTATTTAAACTGTAGTATAGTACCTAGTGGAGTTATTTTAAACTTTTATTATATTATTGACTCTAATGACCCGTGATAAAATAACATTCAATCAGTCTATACTTATCAGTATGGTAATGCACTGGCAGGGTTTAATTTAAGTTTAAATGGCTGATAATTGAAAAATTTAATTTTAAATTTGTGTACCTTGAAGATATTTGTTGATTTATTTATTTACATGCAACTCTTAATATCCTTGCATGATTAAAAATCATTCCATGAGAAAAATCAGTATTTGGTACCAGCATGTGCCATCCTAAAAATCAACTAGCAACAGAAAATAATCAAATCTTGTCAAATTTAACGGCATTTAATACCTTTTAGTAATGGTCTTTTTTTAAACATGTTATAGTTTTCCCAGAAACATCTTGTGACATCATAATTTTATCATTTTAATCATTGCCACTTTCTCTCATTAAATTTTACATTTTATAGTATTGCAATAGACAATAATAACAATAGTTGTAAGATAATGATAATAAATTGATACTAATTTGCATTAAATTGCAAATGTAGGTCACAATCTACCGATTTGAGTTCATTAAAAAAATAATTTCCAACAGTTTTCAACCGGCACAATGACGGAAACATCGAATCAAGAGCAAGTTGTCATGACCCCAAAATGTAAAACTGCCAATTCGACTACATTGATAATAGAAAGGAAAATCGTTCAAAAGACTAATAATGAAAAAGTTCACATCGCTGGTGGAGATCATACGGGTATTGTGATAAATAAAGAGGCAGCAACTGGTAAGCTTTTGTTTGTACTTTGCTTGTATATTTAATAAATAATGTTATTTGCTTATAAAATGCAAGCATTTGTGTTTTAATATTTCTTTCTTCATTTTATTTTCTAAAGACAAAGTGGGTATTGATCAGGATTCCATTCCTATAATGTAATATCTATTTTTGAATTGATTATACCATTTTAAAAATTTTTTTTTAAAAGTAGGTATGAGTTCTTTTTAAGGAGAAAAAAAAGTGATATTACAGGAATGTGAACTTTAAAACAGTTTTCATTAAGAAATTGTCTTAATTATCTAACAAGGTTAATAAAAATGTAGTTTTAACTATTATTTACTTCAAAATGTTTAATTAGAACACACTAATACTAATTAGCATTATTGTTACAATAATACAGAAAATAAAAATAGATAATGACTGAAATAAAAATTTGTAATTCCATAAATTTTCATGAAGAATAATTATTGTGCAAAAGTCAATATTATAAAGCAGAAGAATGAATTTCTAAAATTAATCACCATATGTTGTTTATAGGTTAAAAGTTAAAGTGGTGATTAACTTTAGAAATGTATTCAATTTTGGCCCAGTGTCAACTTTGTATTTAATTGGAGTGCAATAAAGAATAGCATTAGGTTTGCTCTTGATTACTTTGTTGTTGTATTGCATTAGTGCATTAAGGACATTTTTATTCTGTTGATGCTTTTTATCCACATGACAGTATTGTGAATATGTTGATGTTTTAAAAGAGAAATTTCTTCTTTATGTTGTACAATTTTAGGTTACATTATTCATAATTTTTTTAGACTTTTTTTTGTATCGTGTCATTAATACACTGAAATTGAAAATGTTATAGCCATTTTTGACAGGTAGAAAATAACTTAACCTCTTTTTTTGTGAGTATGACGGAGGACTTCTAAGAATTTCTATACAATAAAGCTGTTGTCTAGCAACTCATGTATTTGAATTGTTAGTAGAAGTATTCAAATACAAACATTTTGTGTTAGATATGTGTCAGTAGCAGCAGAGATATCTATTGACACTTGTTTATAATTTGAGGTTAACAGTTTTTGGCAATTCAAGAATCAGTGACATTAATGATAAAATCAAATTGAGATTATCTACAAGTATGGTTTAACAAAAGAAAACCAGCTTAACTGTATGAACATCCAACCTATTCTTTCTCTATAGCCTCTAAGAAAAAAAAATAAAAAATTTTTATTTTACTTTTCTCCATGAAACATTTCATTGAAAAAATTATAAACAACTACCATCTTTTTTCCATCTTGCTCTTTCATTTCCAAAGCTAACCTTATCAATGACCTCCAATAGGAGTCGTTACTGAATTTGCGAAGTCTGTCCGTCCGTCCGCATTTTTTTTCAAATTTTGAAATTTTGACTTCAGATTTTGATTCTATATTAAACACTAAAGACCCTGAAGTTTGAAAAAAAGTAACAAAACAGAGTTCATTGTGGTTATGGTTTGCATTCCCAGATGTTTTTCTTTTGTTTAATTCTATTTTCTTTTGACATTGACAACTAACTCCCTAACCCCACTTTCTGTGACATTGACAACTAACTTTCTACCCTCACTTTTTTTAACAGCTAAATAAATTAACAGATAGATAAATTGACAAATCGATGTAATAAAATTTTCAACACCTTATAATAATCATTCTTTTAAATGAAAGAAAAACAAAATAAACAAAAAAAATTATACTACAATTACTCAGACAGCACCACATAATTACAACATGGAAAACAGCGTGGATGCATCTAGCTGGAGGTCACAGGTAAAAAGGATTATGTCTTATAATAAGTCGTCAACAAAATATAAAATCACAACTGTACTTTTATCACATTCTCAAAAATTTACATCGATCTTTCAAAACTATTTTGCGAATGTACATGAAATCTTTTAAAAAAAAGAAATCAACCTATTTACTGTCATGGTTTCATTCAATGAAAGAAATATGGAAGTAGATGTGCAAGAGAAACATATGCAATAACAAACTTGTTACATGTCAGAAGTGAACAAAAACCAAGCTTGGATTAGGTTAAGTTACGCTGATTCTTCTCTTGTGGTCTTTACCATGAATGTTATAATTTCTGTTTGAGTTTGTAATGCCAGACTTCAAAAACACCCTTACGATAACTATTCAAATTTACATTCTTTATTTTTCAGAAAACGGAGTATCAGAACCAGCACGATTATCGTTGGAATTTCGCGTATTCCTCGTCAGCGCTCAAACAGGAAAACATACACAAGAGTCTCGAATCCTAAGATATTGGTTTAGGACAATTCCAGGTGATCAAAATCAAGTAAATGATACTGAACAAGCAGCTGTTGCGCAAGAGTTCTTTAGAGAACTTGTTAGCCCGCAAGAGTTTCCAAGAGGTAAGAAACAAAATGCATTTGTTGGCGTAAGTTTAATATGTGATTAATTTTAGATTATGTTGGTTTTATAAAAAAGATAATGAAGTTGATGCAGCACAATTATCAGACAATAAGTAAATTGGAAGTTGAATTAAGGCAACTTGAAGAAGCTACTGTACCAAGTAGACCTCGTAAGTCTTATAGATTGCTAGTTTATCATGTATATTTATTTTTTGTTATATTTTTATTGTTTTGTATATTATATGTAAAAATATTTATTCTTGTAGCACAACCAGGCTACCTTCATATACTGCTAGGGCCCTATTTATCTCCTTCAGGTTTGGGTTACATAAATGTAGTGTATATTGTGGTATCTGCAGGTTTCTGATCTAATCACTAATAATATATTTCCACGTATGTTCATTAACTCTAGCGTGCACATAATAACTACTATTATATATATTAATGCTTTGTCACAGTAGATATTATAATACATACATCAAAGCATTAGATTGGGTTTTGTAGTCTTATTAACAGTCTCAGAATCCGTTTCAAATATAGTCCTATAAAGTATATAGGCTAAATACCAGATAGCTTTTAAATGAGTATTTAGTATTCTCTCTGCTGTAAGCGTTTATTACTCTTGCATGTTTGATATAAAAAAGCCATACTGGGTAGTACAGTAGTGTTTTACTTTATAATTTCATTAATGACTTGAGTACGAGTATTAAACTAATTAGCTTTATGTGTTTTAAGTTTTAAATATATTTTGTATATTTAGTATATAATTATCTAATAATATTTATTACAAATGAGTGCAATTTTTTTAGGTTAACAAGAAATGACAGTTAATAAGAATTAGGTTATATTAATAATAGATGTTTCGATTTTTCAATTTATAATTAGTGACAGGATAAAAAAAAAACAATGACAGTAAACTAACCTTAAAAATGACTGTCATTTTGACAATCAAGTGTAAATCAATGATCAATTTTGCTTTATTGTTAATATGTAGTTGTTGAATACAAAGAAAATGCTTAGTGTGAATTGTGAAGAATTTTAGGTGTTGTTTTCTAAACAACTGTGTGATCCAAAAATTTTGGGAATTTGAGAAAACATAACTTGTGTGGAGGAAGGTCTTAAAAATAAAGTATGAATGCTAGATTGATGCCCGTAATATCCCAAGTCATTTTCTTTGACCCATAATATACTAAACGATAGTAACATCATTATAGTTAATAATAATTTGTGACAATAACAATACGTGAGATTAAATAGTTTTTCTCTTGGTCGAGTTTTCTGTTATTAAAATGAAGAGTTTGTATTCATATAGTTACTACTTACAGTATATATATTACAACATTAATTTATATTTTAACTTTTTCAGTATCTGCAGATGAAAATTCTTTAGGATACATCGTTCCTCTTTCTGTGGAAAAAGTCTTGGAACTTATAGAATCGGCTTATCCAAATCCCATTACAATTCGTGATATTTCAAAGTAAGTTGAACATTGGAAATCTGCTGATTTTATGAATGTTACTGTGTTTGTAGAGACAACAACTGGGATGAAGAAGAAGTGGCTCATCATATGTCCGAGTTACAAACACGTGGTTTGGTCAAAGCCATGGATCACGGCGCTTTCACTCGTCAACAATCACAAGATACTCAAGTTACTATTGTAAAACAAATGCCAACTATGGCAAGTGCTAAACAACCAACTATAGCCATTATCACAGCTCAGTATTGTGAGAAATTGGCTGTTGATGCTATGATAGAAAATAAAGAAACATACGTGAGGTATACTACAGTAGGTAAGTGTATTAACTGCCTATTAAATTGAAAAATAAAAATTTAAAATGAATCCATTTATTCTATAAAAATTTAAAACAAACAGATCACAGAAATTTACATAACAAATTAGCATTTGATTGCAATGAAATTATTAGACCGAAACCAATACATAAACCATTTCCTTTATTCCTCAGAACTTTCACTCTCATCTGAACTACTACTTGTAACAGAATCATCCGAGTCCGTTTCACTTTCGTTAATATTTAAATTTCCCATTGTAGTAGTTAAATCATCCGAAACAACCGATGCTTCTAATTCTAACAAATTTAATCCTAGATCGTTCTTCTCTATTTCAACATTGTTTAATTCTTCGACTGTTTTACACCACAAATCCTTATCCCACTTCATTATATAAACAATATAATCCTTTATAAAAAGATTATTTAATACATAACGTCCACCATCATTACTTAAAAATATATCATAAATATCTATCAAACACTTAATTATAAACTGTTCTCCTAATTCAATTAAACTTTTTAAATCTTTTAAAATCTGTTGACATAAATTAAATTCACGATACAATGGATATATTAAACTACGCCTAAATGCACATATTAAAGCTTGTTTCGGACTTAAAAAGCTATCAAACCAACAAAGTGAAGCACTTATCTTCGATATCGTCCAGCCCGATTCACAGGTTGTTTCAAAACAAGTAGTTCTACGATCATAACAGTAAGCGTACAATAACTCAATTAAAGTATTATGACAATATTTTATTTGTTGTGCACTTAAATTATAATTAACATTAGGTAAGTCCTTAAGAAAGTCTAATTCTTTCGATGTAAACTGTAAGTCTGCTTTTGTGGGCAAAGTTAATTTTATTAGTTCGACGATCTCGTCATTATCTAATAAATCAGCCAAATAGTGTTCTGCATTGAATTGTTTCTGTTCTTGTTGCTGTCTTAATTGTTGCCGCCTTTCTAAGTCAACTTCGTGTGGGTCAACATCAAAAACGTCCGTGAATTCCGAGCTTAATATTTTAAAATTATAACCACCGCGCATTGCAAAACCATACTTTATTTCACTCTCTTTAACTTCTTCACTTGCTTGACCTTCATCTTGAGATCCTATAATTTCTATTTTACGGTTTCCATCTTCAACTTCAATTTTTGAACATAACAATTTTGTTACGAACTCCAAGTCCGGGAAGTATTCGCCACTATTGAATTTTTCATATTGAAATCTAAATTCACCAGTTTCCGAATTAAAAGAGCTCCTGGTATTTTGATTATCTTCCAGTTTTCCCGGTAAATGTAATCGTAAATAATACGGCTTGCAAGTAAACAAAAATACATTTTCTTCGACACTCACTTCTAGTTCTTTTAAACTGCAGTATGGTGCACGAATAATTATTGACACGGTATTATCGTCTTGAGACAAACTAAATCTTGGTGTAATCATCGTAATTCAATATAAAATTGAGCACGAAAAAGATGGAAAAATCATGAAAACACGTTTTGGAATTTCTAAAGTTTGTAAGGTTATGGAATGTGAAGGTTATGTTTAGCGCGCGAGATTTAAATCAGGGTTACAAGCTAAAATCTACACTAATTGGAAACTCATTTGATAATAATTCAAAAGTAAATAAAAATTAGAACGGGGCACTCTTATTATTAATTTAGCAGAAAAAAGCAATATTATTTAGTTAATTTTATTTATAGAAACACAAATAATAAGACAGTATTAAACAGATGTAATGTAATAATAACAGGTACGTGTAGCAGCCCAACAAATGAAGCACCGAGGCCTAGATTTGGTAAGGTAGTATTACTGTTTGTATTTAAAGCTTGGGTCATTTTGGCCGTACACACTCGTAAACTGCTGGGGATAATCATAATAATAATAATGCACATTTGTGACGTCACATGTGGGCCTGTTTGTGTATGTATATATTCGCTGCTTGTGTCGCACTGGTTTGTTTTTACTAAAGTATGATCAGAAATTATTGTCTTCAGCTTTGGCTATAAAAAACAAAAGCACTGACTTTGATTAGTACATACAGTAATGATTCATAATCCACGTTTATGTTGAAATGAGTTTGGTGAACATTTTCCTGTACTAGCAGTGGTTGATGATCATTTCTTCCATGAACTGCAGCGACTTGTTGCTAATTTTAAACAAATTGGTAGTCATAGAAATGGAGCTGGTAGAAGATGAATTCAAATTGATGATATCATTGAACAAGCAAGAGCTTGAGTGGAGGAAAAACCAACGTTGTCACTGTGGAAGCTAACACGAGAAACCAATTTTAGTTACAGTGTATGTCAAGCCATTTTTAAAAAGGAGTTGCATACTGTACCTGGTTTCGAGATAATCTTGATGATAACACTTTAAATTTAACGTTCTTTTCGGATGAGAAATAACGAGAATGTGGAGTACTGACAATCCTAATTTTATCAGAGAAACTCTTGCATTACCTTAAGTTAGGTGTTTGCTTAGCTCTTTCACAAAGAAGAATAATCAGCCCCATCATTTTTGAGGATTCTATCAATGCTGAAAGATTGCTCAGTGATGAACTGCAACACAAACAATGCCTGACCACATGTACCTCGAACCACCTTGGAATCCTCAAGACAATTTTATGATGAAAGACTAATCTATCAAGATCTATCCACCTAGGTCATGTGATCTTAGTCCTCTTGATTACTTTCTGTACATACTCTGCAAGATTTATATTAACGCATTGTGCAAAAATGCAATAAAATTACACCTCATCTTTTATAGGGCTTCCACAAGGTGTGATGCATAAAAAAAGTGAGTGAATTTAACAAATAAAGTGAGAAATAGTAAATAACTTTTAGTTGGAACGAAAAAGGTACCACTACTCCACTGTTGCCAGGTGTAAAAAATCTTGCCCCTGCCACTCATCTGACAAAAATGTTGCCAACAACAGTACGAAAATCCCCCAACTTCAAAAATTCTTGAAATAATACTTGTGTCCACAATCTGCAATCCCACTGACTCACTACCAACAGTGATGATTAGGTGCTGTCAGTAATTACTTGCTTGCAAACGAGTGCTACCAACCATAAGTAATTTTTTACGCTGTACAACATATTGTGAAAGGTAGGTTATCCTAGAAGTTTCCACCAACAAGTTCTATCAAATGCCGACTAATACCAAGTAATATGCACTTTCAAAACTACCGTCGCGGCAATCAATTTCTAACAATTTCTTGTTTTCCAACATAAATTGTCATAAAATAATGAAAATAACATTGCCTACTTTAATTTAACCGTAATCTTTTTGATCACAAATGGCCGCTAATAGGAAGCCTTACCTTTCACAGCACACCAGTATGATTTACAGACCTTGGTTTTTCTCCAATATGTGCCCAGGAAAGTATGCAACAAATGGAAAAACGTTTTTTATCAATTTCTCAGAAAACTTGTTTATTTATAAAATTTTGTACTTCAAAAGTTCTAATAACAGAAATAAAACTTTGATTATTATCAACAATAACAAAGCAAACCCAAAAAAACATTATTTTTCCATTAAAAAACGACTAAGTTAAACATTTACTCAAAATTTCTAATTTATCACCAATAAATCGCCACATTTTTAAGATCCTGACTAATTTCCTCGCCGACTTCAAAAATCCCTCATTTGGGGAAGAATCTCCATACCTGGAAACACTGCAGGACTCACAACTTATCATCAGTTTTCATTTTGTACCTCCTTGTAGAGCCCTGTAGGCGTCAAAATTTTCAGGCCCAGTCTGACTGCAGACAAACTTGACGCAGCTCCGAAAACAAAATGGTAACATCTTGATCGACCCGTACAGCCCAAGAGACCCAAACGGCTTGATTGACCGGATGTAGACCCAAGAAACCTGATAAATTTTTAAACTAAGACCCAGCCCAACCCGAACGCAAATAGCATTTATCTAGGTATTCATGTATTAACATATTTGATTCAAAAATCAAAGTTGTAATGTTACCTTGGGTTACATTATTAATGACTCTACTTTAACTAAGACACTTCTGGTCTTAGGCCAATTAAACTCAGTGGGTGGCCTTGAGGGAGCATAAGGAGTCATATATTTAATAAAACACAAAAAAAAAATAATTAATACATATATTGAAGAGGAAACAAAAACAGTAAGGGTGCCAGTTGTATGTATAATCTAAATCTTTAAACAAAAATTCTTTAAATAAGTTAAATCATTATCAAAAAAAAAACCTCTCCAACAAGAGAAAACCATCAAGAAATACAAGAACACACCGAAAGCACAGATTAAATACAACACATGTAACAGAAGTGAAAAGTGAACGTTACAAAGTTAACTATTAATAGATTGATTATAAACTAAATACAACCATGAGATCAATATAGTATTGTTCAACAATACATACAAGTTGTTAATAAATAACATCAACAAACTGATAGGGTAGATTTGTAATGATCATAGAAGGTGTTTTCTGAACCCACGGTCAATGCTTTTTAGTTATGAAGTAATTGGCATTCAACATTAAAATATCAATATTCTATTAAGAAAGATTGTAGGGAAATACCTTGCGTGTGTTTTAAACTACTTTTGATTACATAGAGTGTTCTCTGTAGCTGAGGTACATTAAATTAAAAGTTTCTCTTTATTCTTCTTCTGATGTTATGTATCTCGGCCATAGAGTATACCCCATATAATGAAAAGTAAGTTTGGAACATCTGGAAGGCAATTTCTTACAATTATAATACAAGGTTGTATTTTATCACCAATGTTATTTAACTTATACATAAAAAGTATACCTCGAACAAATGGTTTATTGTGTAATATTTATCAATACGCTGATGATACTGCAATATTATCAACAGACATTAACGAAATTACATGTTTGCAGAAATTAGAGAATGATTTCAATTTAATATCAAAATGGTTTACATTATATTCTTAATAAACAATAAAAAAAACTCAAGCTCTTCAATTTGGAAATTCTAGCATAAATTACATTCTAAGAAGTCATAATGAGAAATGCTTATTTTCTGGAAACTAGTTAATTGCAGTTCTTGCTACAAAATAGACTCTAAATCAAGTCAAATATCTTGGAATATAGTGCAAAAAGATATGAAATGGACTAGGCACATAGAATATGTATCTAACAAATTAAAAAGTCTGTTATACAGGGTGTTTGGTTCACCGCCGTATATCCGGAAAAGGGTGGTAGAAGACATGATTTGGAACTTATCTAACCTAATATACTATTATACAAAGTGTCACGGTTTTTGAGATATTGTCATTTTTCATAATTTCACCCAATTGGACGTAGGTTTGGCTTCATAACCATTGGTGGTGTTGATTTTTGCATTTTCAACTGTTAATTTTGTGATTTTTGTGTGTTGCAGTTCTGTATCAGTTTGCGTTGAACTCCACCAATCAATAACATGTTATCAAGTGTTTGCTTTTGTGTGGCCAAACGGTTCCTTTGTATACAAGTCGCCTGTTAGTCCTAAGAATCTGCAGGTGGTTAAACGTGTGATATGTCATTTTAAAGGGCAAAGAACAAAGATATTTTTAAAAATGATTGAACATAATTACCCATTGGATTTATCTCTTTTATAGCCTTATAAAGTAAAAGTTAAATTATAGAGTCATAATTTTTTTAACTTTCTCCGGATCTAATTTGTTTAATCACTTGTAGGAGTGGATGGAAATGATTAAAATTGATAGAGTAGCTATGAAAGATTATAAAATTATCATTACCTTCTAATTAAAAGTTTCCAGTAGTGCAGTATTCACATTTAAATGGGGAAATGCGTCCAATTGGGTGAAATTATGAAAAATGAAAATATTTCAAAATCCGTGGCACTTTGTATAATAGTATATTAGGTTAGATAAGTTCCAAATCATGTCTTCTACCACCCCTTTACGGATATACGGCGGTGAACCAAACACCATGTATATATTCTATCAATTACGAACAATTTTGCTAGTACACACAAAGATATTAATTTATAATACTTTGGGAGAATCAATAATAAGATATGGTCTTATGATTTACGGTCATACATATACAATACACCTGGAACCTCTATTAAAGGTGCAAAATAATTTCTTAAAACTTATAAAAAATAACAATAAAAGAAAGATGACAAGAAAATAGTTTGAAATTTTGAAAATTCATCAGTTACAGGATTATATCACCATTTTTAAATATTATTTTAATAAAACATTTCAACAGGTTCAAGAAAATACATATAACATTCGACCATCATCCATAACTTTCATCACTAACATACAATAATTTCTACGGAAAAGACTCGATTTATTATTACATTCCAAAATTACTAAATGAATTTCCTTATAAAAACATAAAGAAAATTTCTGAACTGAAAAAGAAGCTTTGTGGATGGTTAATTAACAGATAGATTTATAATAAATTATATATTTATTTCTCAAAGAATACATAATTATTTAGTACTACATTCAAAATCTTAAGTTCTTATTCTATTTATAGTCTTTTCGTTACAGATTATACTAGTAGTTTATATATTGTTAATATAAAACCTGTAAGAAGTCCATATGGACTCACAGGCAATTAATATAATGTAATAATAATAATAATAATAATAATTTCTTTTAATAAGAATTTTTGATATTTTGGCAAATAACAATGTTGAGTCATGAAGTCATATTGCGCTTTGTGTCGAAGAAGAAGACAAACATTCTCAGCATCTTTTGTAGTTTAAAAGAAGTTGTTCAAAGTTGATTTAATAAATTTTGTGTAAACAAAGTTAGCAGTGGTTTTTATTTTGAGGTTAGAATTTGAGTGGAAGTGTCTATTGGATCGGCGCAGGAAATATTGTGTCTATTTCGATATTGAATAAAAGACGTGCCTTTTGATTTTCTTGGTCGTCTCTGAATTGACAATAATTGTTGATCATACTTTATTTTCTACTATTACAATTTGCAATTTTCAAAAATTAGACTTAATTGTTGACAATTCTATATTTTAGTTTAAGAGGATAATAATTACATAAAAGATGGGTTCTTTAAATTACTGAATGCAAATTAGCACCATTATGCACATTCCAATGTAAAAAAAGCACTCATGCTGTAAGATGTGCTGTGAAATGTATTAAAAGTGTAAAGAAGCACATGTATTACTTGTATAATTTGTGCACTTTCTCAATTACTACAATATCACATGTAATAAAAGGATGAAAACTTCTATATTTAATAAGGCATATTTAGCAAATAAAAGCACAAAGCACGTGAATGTCAGAGCACTTGATTATTGATTTATCAAATTATAATTCTTATAATTACACAATAATAAGATTGTTACAAAGTACAATTTTCTTCCTTAAAAATCATATTCATTACATTTGTTACATTGCTAAAATAAGCCAGTTTTAAATAGATTCATCATAGAATGTTGTTGCTTCTATTGTAAGTTTAGTTAGAGGGTTTCATTTTTTTTTTTATACAGTCATGTAAATAGTGTTTATAGTCGGTGACTTATTAATTGAGATATCAAGGCTTACACATTTCTATTTACAGGTGAATCAAATGTTTATACTCTGGGTAACATTGGTGCTCATAGAATAGTGTGTACAAAACTTCCTTCGGTGGGACATACTAGAGAAGCAATGACTGCAGCAGGAAATACTACAACGAGGCTGTTGGGAACTTTCCAAAAGGTTGATTATGTGTTTTTAGTTGGTGTTGGTGGTGGTGTACCACATTATACTGACTATAATAAGCACGTTCGTTTGGGAGATGTAGTTATTTCTTGTCCCATAAAAGACAAGTGAGTATATAAAAAAGTTTGAAGCATTTAATGTAAAATAAAAAAATTTTAAATCCTTTCAGATATGTCTATTTGTATTGTGAAAGTGCCAAGAAAAATGAAAAAGGATATGATTTCGAAATAAAGCCTTATTCGCCAAGCAATTTGAATTTACAAAAGATTGCCCAGGATCTAAAAGCATCCATGGATGATAATTTAAATAGTCTACCATGGTTGAATTATTTACGAGATGGCTTAAATATTTTATCGTGCCAGCCAGAGCCTGATTTTCGACCACCTAGTTCGGACACGGATAAATTATACATGAGTATTGGAGAACGTGATTTGATTGAAGTTGCTCATCCTGTACCACAAGATAAAGCATTGAAAAGGTAAATGTTTTAATTAAAAACTATCAGTTCCACTTTTAAATTCTTGTTTTCAGGCAAGAGGGATGTCCAAGAGTTCATATTTCACCGATTGCATCTGGAAGGCAAGTCGTGCGTGATGATCAGTTACGACAACAATTTGCAGCGCACGTCGGAGCTTTGGCATACGATTGTGAATTTGATGCTGTAATCGAATCGATTTTAGGAAATTGTAAAGATAGCTTTATATGTGTTAGAGGAATTTCCGATTATAAAGACGGCACTAGACGCAAGGAATGGCAGCCGTATGCATCTCTTGCGGCCGCTAGTGTTATGAAATCCATTATTTGTGGAATGGAACCTCCTACTAACGTTTAAGTACTGCCAAATCGACTAGAGATAATAGATAGATAGATAATAATAATAAGATGATAGGAGAAAAAATATCGTTGTTAAAGCAGTTTCAAAAAAGAAAAACAAAAGAATAATAATTAATAATATTAGAGGTAGTAGTTTTTAGAAATGAAGAGTTTAATGAAATATCTATTATGAAATCAAAAAAAAAACAAATGAAAGTATCAAATCAATTCCTCTAGAATAATCTTAGTAAATGGGAAATTTGTCTCGATTGATTTTGGCTAATTTAGGAATAATTTGCACAAAAGCAAAACCTTCTTGACAATCTGTACCTTATATAAGGTAATTCATAAGTACTCTGAGTTGACAATGCTTATTAAATGATTTTAGTTAAACTAGAGGGTGATTCTGCTTTTTCTCATCATAACTTTTTTGTTTTTCAATTTTGATATCTAGGAAACCATGCATTACTGGACTGGTTCATCTGAAGGTTTTTGTTTCTTTTAACAAGCGGAATCATCCAACAAACATTGTCAGTGTATTTAAGAATTACCCTGTATATTTTGAAATGATTTAGACTTGGTTGTAATAAGTAGTTCACATTGGCACATATTGTTGATATATTCTCATTGTATATTTCTAAAAAGCTAACTTCAGTCATGTAATTCCGACCAGTTCTATTTAAATTATTAAAACACTTAAGATTTAGATTGATAATTCTTGAAATTTATTTCAGTTTGCATTGTGTATGTTTTACTGAGTCCTGTCTGTCCATACTGCAATAACACATGATATCCATCTAGAGCACCCTGGATTAGCTTTTTTCAAACACTTCAGCTTGAGTTGTTTGTGTAGGGAACACTGTATCTGTGGTAATATAATCAAAGAATTCCAGATCTTGAGTGATATTTAGAAAGATTATTTCATGAATACAAAATTAAAAGAAAGTAACAAACTTTACCTTATGTACAAATTATTGTGAAGAATGCTAATGCGATTTTGAAAATCAAAACTACTTGCAATATTATCGAAATATCCCATAACTCAGCGTTTAAGATTTTTCAGTTTTTGCATTGTTGCAACTTTTAATAATATTTTACCTAATTTTTCAGATTCTTTTTTCTTTTACTGCTACGTTCTTTTTTCGCAATTACATCTTTAATTATTTATTTTGCAAAATAATATTTTCAATCAAGAACCGTGCAACACACCTTTATTGCAATTGCATACTAACAATATTATTATTATTATTATTATTATTCTGTTTAACACTATTTTACAATAAGTAGATTGAGAAAAATACCAGAATAAAGCCGAAAAGTTTAAAAGTGAGGTTAGGTAATGTAGCTTAACTTTAAACATTTAATAATGAAATGATCACTGGTATTGATTATTGCGGCAATCATGTAGAATGCTGATCCCACACTTAGACAATTATAACTCCCGTTATATACAGTTTCTGTGGAAAATAAGGACACCTTTGCAATTTTCAGGCTTTAATAAATACAAATAAACAGTTTGCTTTCCTCTTAATCGCATATAAAAGTGAGAATTCCCATGGTAAAAGTGCACTTGCTTTTCGTTATTGACACGTCCGTCCGTCATATAATGTAAATCGAATGCTTACATAGGTTGAAAATACCGCGCATGCCTGACGGACCTGTCAATAACGAAAAAAAGTGCACTTTTAACATCGAAATTTTCGCTTTTATACGCAATTAACAGAAAAGCAACCTGTTTATTTGTATTTATTAAAGCCTCAAGATTGCAAAGGTGTCCTTATTTTCCACGAAAATTGTATATAACTGGAGTTTTAAGTATCTAAAAGTGGGACCAGCATTCTACATGATTGCCGATTATTGCTTTCTAAACACAACATAATAATTCTCTTCCCTTTAGATAACAGTATTGTAATAAATAACATACACAAACTAGTACGATGTAGGTACACTGTAAATGTCAAAATTCAACTGAATTCAATAACAATAGGTACATCTATAAATTAGAATGTGTTTCTGTCAATTTAGACTTACCTTGTTATTGCATCATTGAAGGTAATGAATAGAACAGCAATTTATAGTGTAACAATCTCAATATTGCTGTGTTTTGAGTTATGGTGGTCTTGCATTCATAGTGTGACATTATTACTCATCTACGTTGGTCAATACAGTTTTCTAATTGGTTCTTAAACTTATGTATGAAATAATCAAAATTAAATTGTAATTTCAGATCGCTTTTGTATCACAATTTTATTCACTTTAGCAAGCAATTGTCAAGTTGATGAATGGTACTACAAGCACCAATTCTGAATTAGGAAGTTTCATTTTTTTATTGTTGAGTTGAATGAATAATCTGTCATTTAAAATCATGAGTAGTTTTAATTCTACTATTTTTTCAATACTATCTTTATTTAAAATTGTTATTTTGTTACAAGGTCATAAATTATTTATTTACTCTTAAAAGTCATAAATGTGCAACTTTCTGAAATTTAATTGTCAAATGTCAACATAACCTAAAACCATTTAGTAACTTTTTGTAAAATCTTGACATTGACAGTTGCGTGCTATAATGAATAGAATAGGGTTATACATTTTATGTTGGAAGAATCCTAACCTATTTTTTTATAAATGTCCTTTTTGGTACTGGTGATAAGTCTAATGTATAACTTCATGTATATATTCGGAATAAAAGTTGGATTTATGTGTGCAGTCATAAATTCTTTATTAAAAATGACATTGACACTGCGAACATAATGCGGATGGATAATATACTGTCTTTACCACTGTTACTTTCTAATGTACTTTCATCAGGATAATATAGATAATATATTACAAAATAGATCTGTCATTTTTTTGAGATTGACTTGGGCATACACAACAAAACATTGATCGTTTCTTTAAGATTCTCTACTTCACTCTGCATTGTGCATCACAGTTTCTTAATTTATGTTTGCCTTTTAATGTTTTGTTAAGTCTCTTTAGTCAGATACACAGAATGTAGCAATTTGTTGTAATATTGCTATTGTAATAATACTAATCAAAGCGAACAAAAAGTCGAATCAACATAGGTAAGGTGCACAAATCATTTGGTTCAGAGATAGAGAAAAGATAATTTTAATACAAAAAGTCAATTCTTGCCATAACATGTAATATAAAATTGTATTTTTCTTTAATCTTTTTTTTTTAATATTAAATTTTAACGAAACATTATAAAACCAAAGTGTCTATAAAAATTTGTATTTATTATTAGTGAATTAAATTTAATTTTTTCTTAATAACTCTAAAATTAATAAATTATAAAAAAAAATATTTGGCGTGTTCAGAAGAAAATGTGCTAATATACTGTAGATTAAAACATAAGGCAAGATCGTGTCCAAGTCTTATTGACAGAGATGAAGTATCTGGATTATCATTTGTGTGACAAAAACAAGATGATCCCACGGTGTGACTTATGCATAATCTTATAATTTAATTTACTCGAAAACAGCTTGAGATACGAAAAAACTCAGAATACTTTTTTTTGTAAAATCTCATGCTCCTTTTTTTTGTTGGAAACATTTTTTTTGTAACTATTATAGTTTTCAAGATATCAAAAATACATTATTTGTGGACATTCGAACTCTTTCAATCCTAAATCTACCTACAAAACTTGACTTCCTATAAAGATATGTTGGATAGGTTTTTTTCTCTAGTAACGGGGCTATAAGCAAATCGATACAATCAATAAAAATATCAAAGCCTGCCAGAGCATTTTTCTTCTGAACACACTCCCATTCTACTTATCAGGTAAAATAGTGCAAAGTTATTAAAAAGTGGACCATTAATAACTTCTGCTTTTATTATAGCAGTAGTTAAATTGATCATTTTTAGATTGTCTAGGTTTATGTTATTTTTTAAATTTCTTATAACAATCATTTACTAAATAAAAACACAAAATCAAAAAAAAAATGCTTTCAAAACCTATTCAATCTAGCTGATCAACTAAGTAATATACATGTTGCCATTTAATAAATAAAAATCAAACTAGCCATTCAATTATCTTACAGTATATGTGATATTGTGAACGCATTAACAGTTTAATGGTTAGATAATATTAAGATTTTGATTTATCCATTTGTCTTGTTTATACCATGACATAATAACATATAATTATTAGATCTTACTAATTCTCCATGTGCATTTACGTCAAGTTAAATTCTACTATTATATTATGCCATATGTTAATGATAGTCATTTTTTGTTTTTATACCAAATTACTAGGTTGTGGCTTTTGTACGAGTTAGTAATTTATATAATTTTTATAGATTTTATTTATTGAAATTATTACAATATATTATATACACATTATTTATGTTTTATATTATTTAAGACAAAGACTGTTCGATACAAAATATGTATGTGGGCCTTTAGTTTTTTGTTTGATTTGTTGTAGGTAGTAATTGATTTGATCTGGTTAGTTTTAGTTTGGAAATAAGGTAGTGGAGGATTTTTTTTGTAGCATTTTACTGTACCAGTTTTTGTTCATTTTGTTTTGCACTTGATAACAATAGAATAAATAGTTGAGACTAACTCTTTGCATTAAAATTTTAATTTTACTTTTAAATATGAAAATAATTAGTTGCCATTCTATTGTTATCAGAGTAGATTAAAAAAGTAGCTAATAGATTTACATATTTAAATGTATTTTTAAGAATGATTTTATTGACACTGTTATTTATAAATTTTGTTTTCAAATACATTTTTAAATTCAATTGTGCATTGATTGTTCTTCCTTCCTTTTTGACAAATTATTCTGTAATCTCCTAGGTTCTAATTGCAAGATTTCTTTTTCTCTTGATTTTTCTAATTTATTTCTCAGTATTCCATTATTTAATCTCAATCTTTTATTTATAATTCGAAAATTGGCCAGTTGTTGCTAGATCCAGGTGATTTCATTTGACTAATAGAAACGCTGCTAGTTTCAGGTATTAGAATATCCATACTGGTATCCTGAACAATTGAAACTGGGTTTATATTTGAAGATACAATATTAGATGATGAAGACTCAATATTTGGCAATAAATCTTTTTTTTTTGTTCTATTTTCAGTATGATTAAATAGTGTTTGAACTGTATTTATATTCGAAGATACGGTGCTAGATGATGTAGATGGTAATAAATATCTTGACACCTTTCTCTTTGGTTTATTTGTTGTAAAATTAAATAATGTTGGAATTGCATTACATTTTAGTTTTCGTGAACCATCTGCTCTAGTTTTTTCCCACATACCATCTTCAAAATGAACCTACAGGATGGGAATGTATATGTAGCAATTTATTTTATTTACCAACCACATACCTACCTCACATAAAACAGAGTTTTCTGTTGGAGTCCAATTAGCCCTTTTTGTTTGAATCGCCCACTGTTGTCGCCTGATTGGATCTCGTGGAAACGCTTTCATTAAATAACCGTGCTCTGATCTATTGCTGCATCCAAATGCAGAGCAACCAGGCATTTTGATACCAAAGATATAATATTTGTTTATTAATCACAAGTAAAATGAGGTTATGCTTTTCTTTCAATTATTTTTTACAAGTGTAAATTAGTGTGTTTTGATATTGTTTTATTAAATGTCATTTTTTTTAATGGGTAGAGTGTGGACACACTGACACACTTGTCAAAGAAGAGAGACAAAAATATACGTTAGCTCTCTACTTGCACGCGGCAAGTATAAAGGATAGAATAAGAATTTACTGTTAAAATTTTTCTTCTTTCCTTTACACCCTCAGTGCGAGCAGAAAGTTAACGTATATTTTTGTCTCTCTTGTTTGACAAGTGTGTCCACCCTCTCCCAGTAGAAAAATGACATTTAATAAAAGACACACTAGTGTAAATGATCTCTATGTCGAATTAAGCTTACTGATTGATGTCTTAAAAAAATAATATGCATATCTCTTTCATATAAATTTCCTTGGAAGACTAATGGCGAACGCGCCGATTAGAGGTTAGATTACGTGTTGCCAAGTCTACTGGTTTTTCGTTCGATCTAGCGAAAAGTCATTTTTGCTCCATTGCCACCAATTCGCATTCACAGTTACTCAAAACTTTAAGGTTCTTAAATTCTCTTTCCAAGAAAATAACTAGCTTATGGACAAATAAACTACAAAAATTAATTTTTCTTTCTTTTAGTAAAGGATAGCACACCAACTTTTAATGTTTATGATTATGACTTTCCATGATGAGTTCCAAAACAGAGTTGGCATATTTTCCGAAAATGAATATGACTAAATCAGCATAACCCTGAATGTAACGTATTTTCTAAAATCTCATTAACAATTTCTCCCGCTATAACATTTGCTAAGTTTGGAGCTTCTTTTTTTCCTGAATGTAATTTAACTAAGAGATTGTTGACCATCAGATCATCCCACAATTAATCTGTCACAGTTCAGTCAATCTGGCATGAGGCCATGCATTTTGGGTAGGCAGCGATACCTTTTTAGGTTTTGTAGGGACGGAGTCAGCCATGAGTATAAAACTGAAAGTTTTTAGGTGTTGCTAAGAAGGGTGCAATCAGTTTTCTTCATTTAGTTATCTCAGTCTGACAAAGATTTTGTATTATTCACAGCTTGTATTCATAATTTTTTGGCGTATCTAACATTATATCAAAAAAGTTATGAGCAGAAAAACTAGGGGATGAAAAACTTTGAGATTAGATAACTTTTGCGTTTTCAATCCTACAATACAAATGCTTCTTGGCTATTTTAAAGCGCATTTCCTAACAAAATAATTTCATTGATTTTTCAGCGTTGCTAAGAGAGGTAAGTCGAAGGTAAGTGAGGTACATAGGTATAAAAAATTACTAATACTTTTATCTTTTTACCTTACGAAAATGCTCTATTTCCACTCGGTAAGAAGATATCGCTCCCGAGCCACTAAGAGAACCCTTGTATCCTGTTCAAGCTTTTACGAAAATCCTCTGCTTTAGTTCAGTGGGAGGATATGCACGTGCACCAATAGAAGACCCTTCACTTTGGTTCAGTATACAAACAGCAAGTCCGAATCCCCAAAAAAACCTGCTTCGGTTCAGCGCAAAGATATTTTGTCCTGGCCAGTTAGAAAACCCTACGTTTCAGCTTAGTATGAAAATAGATCGCATGAGACCGTGCAAGAACTGTCTGGTTTGATAAAGTACAAAAACATCTCGTTCGGGCCAGTAAGAAAATTCTCGGCATCTTCTGCTTTGGTTCACTTTTTTTTTGTTCAAATTTGAAATCCTCCTGGTTTAATGGTTATTGTACACCGGACCACGGGGAATCAACACCCTAAACTGGGTCTCGATATCTCGTAAAAAACTCATCGATCATTCACCCCCTCCCCCCCACCTGTATGACGCCTATGAGACCAAAGTCAAAACACTGGCGGGGCCAAGAATAACACCCCCACTCAAACTCCTTGATTCCAGGCACTAACGTCTATACGGTTTTTTCGACTTGTGTCCGCTCCCCTCCCTTTTAGCGGGGAGGAGAGTGACGGAACATGGTCACTATTGGACCTTAGGGGAATCATAACTATATGCAAAACCGTTGAAACCTACCTGGTGGTTTTTGAGATCTAAAAACATTTATGCTTTGACCTTCCCGTTCTCCAAACTTAGGTGGTGATTAATAAAAACTTCTTAGAACAGAAAACTGAGAGGAAAAATTTGTCGAACGCAAGAAGTCCGGTTCGAAGGCAATCAATGGATTGAAGTTTGTATATTATTTTAAATCATACGATTCATAAAACTTACTTTCCACGGCAATGCTGAAAAATTAATAAAAATAAACCCAAAAGTCCCTGCCGTAGTGTGCAGTTGCAAGTATATTTCTTTACTACTAAAAATTTAGTTTTTTGAAATAGTGTTTTGTAAAATTGTATTAAAGCAATCACACTTGTAATGTAAATTATAAAGGTAAATAAAAAATCCGCTTTTGGTAAAGGTTTTCAAAGTAATAGTTACTCGAGACACCTCAATAGAATTCATTCGAAAAGTACATATTTATATATGTACATTTATTTTACACAGTTTTGTATGCATGTATTACGTATCTTATCAAGATTGTACTAAAATACACAAAAGAAATACTGGATTTATACTCTAGTCATCCAAGACGCAGCTATTAAGTAACAATAAAAACACTCCTGGCGGTTTATCTTAGTTAAAATGCGACTCCAACATTATATAATTTCAACAGTAATAAACCAAAGAAAAAGGCGTCAAGAAATGTAGGGTTAGATAATTACCTACCAAATATGAATAAATTCATGCCTAAATGACAAGCAACGCATACTAATAGTTTTTGAATTTTTTGTTTTTCATAGCTATCCTTTTTAAAAATTAAAAATTTTATTCCGTACTTACGAAGATATCCATGATATGCAAAGTGTGTTGCCTAACCTACCTATTTGTGCCGTTTGAATTTGAGCATACTGTATAAATACAGTCCCGATATTATTTAATTATACTGCAGACGGTCCAAAAAGAAAAGATTTATTGCCAGATTTTAAATCAATATCTGAGGATTTATCTTCGAGCATAAATCCGGTTCTAATAGACCTCGTGCAAGTGCACTGGTGACTTTGTGCATATTTCGTAATATTTTGCAAACGTCAATACATGTAAATATTTGTTAACGGTAGCAAGCAACGAAGCGATATTAAAGACAGGTTTTACGTTTACGTCTTGAAAGCTTGGATCATAAAAAAGGAAAGAAGATCAGTTGAGTCACGCCATGTAATTAACATTAAAGAAGCCCAAAGTAGCACTGGCATGTTCAGAGTAACATCTCTATCACTTCCCCTTCTTCAAGACTTTCATCTATGCGAATACTATTATATTGAACATAAATTTGTTTTCTACAAATATATTACATCTCTTCTATTAATTATTGTCCCTGTTTGCGGGTTCAAGAACCAGCAACCATTTACAGCATACCCTACCATAACCAGTTTCTGACATCTTGAATCAAATTTTCCTCTTTTCATTCCAGGAGTATGCAAATAATGAACTTAAAATAACCTTATTAAACCACATTGAAATAAAATAAAATTATTTAGAAAAAACCAAGTCTTACACTCACTTTTTTAGTATTTGGAATAAATTCACGCAAGTAATGATAATTACCAGCGTGTCAAAAATGAAAAAAAACAAGTGATTTTGAAGCCCGCCAAAAGTTAATTTGAATTGCCCATAACCTTATTTAACCTGCCTGGCGCATTTTGATATGAACATATCGTTTTCAAAGTTGTCATAGTAACCAGCTAACTTGATCCAAGGTCCATAATTTTGATACTTATCAATTATCATCTAACACTTGATTTCATTAGCTCTTTCGTTAAGAATACTTTGTGTTTGTGTTTATAAATTTCGAACGCTTCAAAAACATCTAGTTTGTATTTTAGTGATGTGAGAAAAAAATTACTCTTGTATTTTCCCGAGAAAAGCGTCATTTTCGAGTAAGATTGAACCGGAGGTGGCTAGCTCGACAGGTTTCGTGACCTCGATCGGAGATCGTCGTAAGTGTTTGTACCCGTTTCAACTTTGAAAAGATTTAAAGGAATCGGAGCACAAAAGAAGCAAAAGGAAAACCTAGAGGTTGTTACATTTACATTTTTAGAAACATTTAAGAAAATAAATTAATTTATGTGGTGTAGGTTGGGTTGCATCTTGTGCTATTTTTAGTTTTGTGTCTTATTAATAATAAACGATCCCAGATTCTCAGGTTAGTTTTCTCAATTGTGTTTTCGCTTGGTTCTAATTATTTAATTATTTTCAGGCCCTTCTTCTATTTACTTTCATTGTGAACTAGAATTGCTACTGGTGTTCAGATTTTCTTCTCTGCCGAAGTTTGATGGTTTCCTGAGGTATCGGATATTAATTAAAAATAAAAAGTGAATAAATCTCATGCTTGCTTAGTGGTTTATTTCAGTCATCTTAATTGATTTGGGGTCATCGTTCAAGATATATAGTAGCGATTTGGTAAACGATTAAGAAACTACAATTAAATTACTTGGACTAGCAAAATATGTGCTTATGTCATCTAAATCTAATTCTACATGGGTTGCAAGCATAACAGCACACCGTTATGTAGAATGTGGGTTTGTTTTTTGTGCCCAAGCTCTAAGGTCCCATCACTGCTTCCTAGACACCTGTTTCTCGGCACAGTGTATCATAACTAATTAAATAAAGTTGGTTAATTGTTTATTATTCCTAAGTTAGGAATTTATTAGAGGTAGCTTATAATTAGTCATTTTTGTACTGATCCGAAGCAGACGAATTTTGTACTGTACCAGACCGAGATCTTTGTCGTATTGACTCGGACAAGTATTATTTTCATAGTGAAGTACCGAGGAGGATTTTTGTACTGCACCGTAGCCAAAGCTTGGGATTAGGTCAGGCCGGACCTCAGTTTAAAAATTTATCGAGTTTTTCGGCTTCACGTTAGGACAATCGGGCCATTCGGGTTGTCGAGCCGTTGGAGTCTGTCCGAACTATCGGGCCATATGTGACTCTTGGGTCGGGCCCTTCCGTCTTTTCGCGCCGATCAGGAAGTTACCGGGTTTCCTCGGGTCGCATCAAGTTTATCCCCAGTCAGGCCGAACAGACAGGGCCTGGGAATTTCGGCCCGAGCAGGGCTCGAATTCCTGGTCGTATTCAGCTTTCTTGGGGAGGGTTAATGAAGGGCAAAACTTAATCTCACGTCACCGGAGGGGTACCCCTTGGAGGGCACATCTTTATTCCTGGTTGGATGTCACCGGCATAGCTTGATTACTGGACGGATTTAGCTTTCTTAAGAAGCTTAAAGCAGAGTAAAGCTTAAACTTGGGCCCCTTGTATGGCATAACTTGAATCGTGTTTGGATTTAACTGTTTCGAAAAGGCAAAACTTGAACATTGTACGGCATAGGTCGACTCGTGTTCGGTTCTGTGTAGCATTTTTCAGACGGTTAATGGAGGGTTAAGTCCGACATCTAGTTGTCGGAAGTAACGCTCGGATTTCTTCATTCTCAAGAAACCTTTGAATTTGAAAGGTTTAGAAATTAATTTTACTAGAAGATGACGCATTCTACGCGAAAAATGCAAGAACAACTTTTTTTGTCAAATCGATTGCTAATTTCGAAAATAGGGAGATTATTTAATTTTTCAGTGGCGTAGCAATTTTATTTAGGGTAAAGGGCTAGCGCCTCATGCAATTCCCCGCTTCTGATGAAGATATCAAACAGAAGACTACGTTGAATAGTAGATGCCTAAGAGTAGTAAACACGTAGACTAGATTTCATCTCCACATCTCACCTTGTTTTTGAAATATTGATATACGAACCTTTTTACTTATTTTCATGAGTACTGTACGTCTTTAGAGTTTTCAACACTATTTTTTTAACGTTTTGTAGGTATATTAGACTTAAGAGTAGATCGTATCAATAGGAAGCACGATCCTGTCAAGGCCAAAAATTTTGTAGACCTGACTCTATACAACTCTTCATGTCAGCAGTCTTATGTTCCCTATACCGTGAACTTGACGCACTTATTGTTATGTTCCAAATAAAGTACAATGATGCTCATATTTTTTATTTTAGTAAAATCCATAATAACCCTTTGAAAGGATCTACTTGAGAGCATATCCAGTCAAAGCAGCGTGACAAGTGCAGTAGTGAGAGTGACGAGCAAGTTGTGACTTTATCAGCCGTTTCTTTCTTCCAGGGCCATCACCGATTTGCGCTTACTTTTGATAGATTCACGCGGAAAAATAATTTAAAAAACCTTTTAACTTTAGTCATAGCTGGCACGCGTCATTTAGAAAATGCAAACGATTTGGATGTAAGCAATTTGACATTTGAATTATGAAAAGTGATATTATTAAAATTCTTTACGTGAAGATGTAAAATATAATAGACATCACACAAGGTGTGATGAACAAAAAGCCTATATTTCGGGAAAAATCCAAGCCAAATTCTCGTGAACAAAACGAACAACCATCAAAAGAAAACAATACAGTAAAAGACAGAAGAACTTTAAAAGGAAAAAGTTCATATTCTAATATATTTCAGCAGTTTTGTAAACCAAAAAGGCATATGCAAACTTCACAGCTGGAAAAGGAAACTTACCAAAAGAAATTCATTTGTGAGGATTGTGCTATGTTACACAAGCATGCGGCAACAAAAGATGGAGATGTAGGACATAATCTACTATTGGATAAAAAGAAATTAGATTCAGATTATATTGATAGTTTAGTGTGCAAAATTAAGGAATTGAAAAATCGTGTCAAATTCTTCGAAAACCAATATGGATTTGAAACGATAGTAGGCAATTCTGTTGTATACCATTATCAAAGTGAAAACGAGACAATAGGCGATTATGATGTTTCAAAGCAACACCACAAACGTTCAAAGAACAAACTGGGCATCCGATTTAGCAACGATGATATGCAATTGTGCGGTGATTTCGACAAAACCTATACACAGTTTTATAAACGCGCAAGAAATTTCTCCGATCGTCAACGGAGCATTTATACAAACAATGATGCTATAATAGCCCCGTCTTTAGTACAAGATGGTTATACAAGAATATCGAAGAATCAAAAAAATAAATCGAACGCATCAATTGTAATGTCATTGAATTCAGGCAATCATAACGATTTTGTTAAAATCAATCCCCACATGAGCTCGAAGCATTTCCAAGCTGCCGCCGAAGAGTTTATAGAGCAAGCTGAAGAATTGAAATCTAAGATTGGTTATATTTTAGAATGTTGCGGTTATACCACTCCTACTATTAGTAATTTCTCAGAAAGTAGAATGCCTTCAGAATTCAATTACAACACAGTAAATAATACAACTAATAACACGCGCAGTATCGAGTCCATAAACGATGATGCTTCATCCGATCCTCATTTGAGAGTCCTATTCGAAACGGTTTCCAGTCAATATAAAGAAATCTTAGATTCGCTAATGTCTATTGAAAGCCAAATAAAAACTCTTCACAAACATAAAGCGCATCCGAGAATTCCTGAAATACAAGAGGAACCTATAATTATTAACAAAGTGCACGATAGGAAATACAAATCGGCTACATTACCAAATAAAAAACATTCACCTACGCCTCCTCCTCCCCCACCTCCTAATTCTTTTCCAATGGAAGCCAAAAAGTATTTACCAGATTTAGAATCAAAACATTTAAAAATGGGTATCTGTAATAAAGTGTTAGAGCCTGTTGTAATGGTATACGAACCTATCCATCCCGAGCCGAGTGAAGGTGAAATGTTTAAAAGTGCATTTAAGGATAAAAGGGACGATACCAAACAAAAGTATGGCTTTGTAGTAACTTACACACCGGATATTTCACCAGAATCCAGCGCTAATGTATCAGACGGTAAAAGCAGTAAAAAGAATAGTAAGAAGCAAGTGAAGAAAAAACGACTTCTGCCTTGCTTAGGATTTTGATTATAGTTAAAAAGAAAATCGTGACAAAGTTGTTGTACAATGATGTATATTTTTGTAATAAAATCTACAGTTTTGTATTATTACATTTTTTTTCAAAGTGTGTACAGAATCTTGAAAACGCATTGTTCGTTTTGGCTAGTTTGGTTCTCTTCTTCCTCTGCTGTAGTAATTGTTTTCAGGTTGAAATTAAGACATTCTCGAAATACACCATCACCCCTGTGTAAAGAAGTGAGCTCGATAAATTAATAATAATTAGTTGAATTACCAGAGATGATAAACACAAAAACTTGATTGACAACAGATTTTTATGAAAAATTGGGAAATTTTGTATGCAGATTAAGGATCGAGAGGTGGCTGCTTGCTCGAAAGAAATGGGCCCAGAGGGCCCAAAAAAAGTATTCTTAAGAATATCTCGAAAACTATGATAGGTACTTAGTTACAAAACAATGTTGTGAACAAAAAAGACAGCGTAAGATTTTACAAAAAAAAAGATTATTGAAATGCAAATGATCTCACGCGCGAAGACGGCAGAATTCGTAATGGACGTTGTGCGACGTCACTTGATACGTCCAGAGTTAACTAAATAAAACAAATAAAACAAAAATATCCAACATTAACTTAAAACCTAAATTCATAGCCAGTTCTACAACTAACATTGACAAATAATGTAAAAATATAAAATAATTATTCAGAAAATTTTAAAAACAATTATAATTTGTTGCAATCTTACAAGTTGTTAGAAAAATTTTATAGTTTATGTTTCGATCATCTAGTTAGTGCTTTTAAATGGTTTATTTCGTTTATCTATCTATATATATAAAAATGAATTGCTGTTCGTTAGTCTCGCTAAAACTCGAGAACGGCTGGACCGATTTGGCTAATTTTGGTCTTGAATTATTTGTGGAAGTCCAGGGAAGGTTTGAAAGGTGAGTAAATATGAAAATGTTGGGAATTAAATAAAAAAAAAACATTTGATGTTGGCCCTGTCGTTCAGAAATCAAATTGAAAAAATAGTTTAAAGAATTTTAATTTTAAATCATGTGTAATTAATTGAAAATAATAATAAACCTCATTCATACCGATCATTTTTTTTATTATTACGAATTCCTTTTGTTTGTTATAAATTTATTTTATACAAAAGCTTAGCTTTTTTATTCATCGATTGAGGCAGTACGTTTATTTACAATATTGGTGATGCTACATTTTCTGACGTTTTTAAAATTGGAGGTTAACAATTAAGAATTTCAAATTTGAAGTTAAAAGTTCGAAAATATCCTAAAAGAGTGAACCCTTTTATTTTGTTATTAAAGCAAAACGGCGTATTTATAGATCTTGCATAAAATTTGTGGAAAACAACTGAATAGAAATTTGACGTATTGACATAACCTTATACAGAAATGACAATTTTTGGAGGACAGCACAAGAAACAAAACAAAAGGGTGGGGTGGAAGGATTGTATCGAATGACGTCACACCAATCACATCAGCGCAGCGTTTGCTGTCACCTTAATCTTTTAAAATATTTTTGTATTTTCATTTCTAGTTTTTATGATTTCAACAGTTTGACAATAAATTGCAATTATGTATTTTTGTAGTAGCAATACTGATGCCAAATTGCATTTGTTTTATAATTTGAAGCAGATGTAATAACCCTCTCTCGTCGAAGCTCTCTCAACTGGTACTAGCTAGATTTTTAAATTTATTAACAGACAAGAAAAATGACTTTTTAGCATTAACACTTCCTCAAAGAAATTACAGGACAGGAAGTACTCAGAGCCCAGCGGCCAAAGTAAACTCCAAATACAGCTAACAAAATTTATTAACAACAAACAAATAAAGCAATAACAAAAATAAAAATAATTCCTTGCCGAATTTACACTCACAAATTAATTTTAAAACTGTGGGAAATTTAATTATCTTTTATTTTGTAAGGAATATGTTTTACCGTAGGACGCACCGTTTCCAAGTTATAAGCGAAAAATCGAAAAAAAGGGATCTTTCCACCCTCACCCCCCTAAAGTGGCAGGGCTAGGGCCGGGAACTTTTAGTATCTTTGCCTCCTAACTACCCGCAACACATTCATCAAGAGAAAAATTCCTTTACAACCCCCTTTTGGGCATTCATTGACTTTTCTTGAGAAATCACGAAATGTATCCAAAAACTTCAAATTGCTGTAACTTCTGACCTGTCGAACATAAATTAGTAACTAAAGGGTTTTCCAATAAGAGGTGTTATTTTGATATTCAAAGAAAAGTGCCATTTTTTAATATAAATGATCGGATGTTTATTTCATTATAAAGAGGAAGGTATGCCGTTAATAGTGGAAAATAACATCAGGCAAATGACCACCACGACCACGCTTACAGGACAATATCCTTTTCATGAAATTTTCCATAACCAAATCGCAAAGTGGCTGCCCTATGTCCTCGATAGCCTCACGAATTCCATCTTTGAGGTCTTGAATCGACGCTGGGCTGTTGGCGTAGACCTTCTCTTTCACGTGGCCCCAAAGAAAGAAGTCGCAAGGTGTTAAATCACAAGATCTCGGTGGCCAATTGTGATCACCTCTTCGAGAGATAACACGGTCCGGAAACTTTTTCCGTAAAAGATCAATGGTTTCGTTGCTTGTGTGGCACGTAGCGCCGTCTTGTTGAAAGTAAACGTTGTCCAGATCAATACCATCCAATTCCGGCCATAAAAAATCGTTAATCATCTCTCGATAGCGCAATCCAGTCACCGTAACTGTTGCTCCAGCCTCATTTTCGAAAAAGTAAGGTCCAATGACTCCGCCGGACCATAAACCGCACCAAACAGTCACACGTTGAGGATAGAGAGACTTTTCAACAATAACTCTTGGATTTTCTGAGCCCCAGATCCGACAATTTTGCTTGTTGACGAAGCCACCGAGGTGGAAATGGGCCTCATCACTCAAGATGATTTTTCGATGGAATTCTGGATCATTTTCATGCATTTCAACGACCCAATCAGCAAAGACACGACGTTGTCGATGATCGGCCGGCTTGAGTTCTTGTGTTAACTGGACTTTATAAGCCTTAAGACCCAAATCTTTATGCAAAATACGGTGTAATGACGTTTGTGGAATGGCTAATTCCAAAGAACGACGAGGAATGGACAAACCTGGGTTTTCTTTAACACTTTCGGCTACAACAGCAATATTCTCGGCTGTTCTTGAGCGACGTGCACGGGTTTTATTCTTCACATCACTAACTTGTCCCAAGAGCTCGAATTTTTTCACCAATTTCTGTATTGCGGTCCGACAAGGTGCTTCACGGTGACCCAAAAATGTTCGAGTTTTACGAACCGTCTCTGCCAAATTCTCACCATTTTTTATAGTGAATTTTAATAATTTCAGTGCGTTGTTGAAGCGTGTATCGTTCCATATTTATTAATGGCGTAGTTTCTACTTGTCAAATGTCAAAAAATGATAGCTTCAAAAGTGACATCTACCGAAATAGCGGGCTATTCAAAATAACACCTCTTATTGGAAAACCCTTTATCTACGATTACACAATATGCATCTGAGGTTTAATCTTTAAAGACAATGAAAGTTGACTGACTGTATTTTTACAGAAATGAATTTATGTTGATCATCACATATGTTAGTGCAAATGACAGAATAATTCTAAGTAGCAACTTCCAACAACATCTGGTTAGATCTAGTCCTGAAGTCCTCGGAAAGGGGACATGCTAGTCATCAATAACCATCGGGATATTTTCTTAATTATGTACTTACTAATTTATGCTTACCTTGTAGTCATTGATACTTACCTACAAAAATATTCTACAGTATCGGTGTTCTTCTTCAGCAGAATATTATACAGAGTAGGCATGTTGATGTTTTCCACATAAGATGAACATACTTTACGTAACCTAAAAAGATTTAATAATTAGTAATTCCTAATTACCTTATTTTCAACGATATATGATACGAGTACAAGATGTCTCAGAAAAAATGTATCCCCTATGTCTTTTTTCTTTTTGCTTGATTCGAAGGGCCAAGACGTTGAAAAGGCCTGAAGGTCCGAACGGCTCAGCAGACCCGAGAAGCCGGTAGAGCCGAGGGATCCAAAACACCCAACAGAGCCGATAGATCCGAAATGTCAGACAGGTTCGAGAGATCCAAATGGCCCGATAGACCCGAACGGCCGAGACGTTCAAAAGGCTCGACAGGCCTGACTGCGCGGGAGGTTCGACAGACCCGAGAAGCCCGAATGGACAGGAGTCCAAAACACCAAACAGACCCGACAGGCCCGAGAGATCAGACAGGCTCGAGAGTTCCAAACAGCCCGATAGACCCAAAAGGCCGAGACGTTAATAAGGCTCGGCAGGCCTGACGGTCCGTTAATTGATGTGCGCGTTATACAGTTAGCCGTGTTCTCAGGTGTGTTACGCTATCTGTGTAAAGAAAATGGGCTACTCAGTGCATGTAGAAGGTGACGGAGATGACATCGATGATGATAACTGAGTAGCAGTACAGCTTTGTACCATCGGCTAAAACAATCAGTCTGAATCTTCATGAAAACGGAAGTGAAAGTCTTGTCACAAGTTGTACAAGCCTCTAATATGGCAGTGGATCTTGGGTTACCTTTCTTTCATTAATAATAATGGTCACAAAGGTATTATATATTATATATATATATATATATATATCTGTCACGAATGGCTTAGAGGGTTATTAGAGTTTCAGAGTGCAACGATTGTTATTGTTACGCAATGGACGAATTTTTGTAACGTATTCGTTAGAATTAACATATCATCAGTCAAAGATGTTCCGCATTTATTTGCCGAGACTGTATGTCGCGATGTATTGGCGTCGTATTTTGGTGGGAAGCGAGGATTGATGTAATGCTGCCGTTGGCAAGCGCCAGCTTTGTTGATAACAAGAAGCAAGTTCTTGATTTAGAATATTGGAATGTCAACAGTAGCTGTAGTGGTAGCTTTTACCTTTCAGTGCCGCACCACATTTGCTAACGTTGTCCTTCAACGTTCAACGAATGCAAGTCGCATAGTGAAAGCGAGTGAGGGTGGTTGAAACATATAATGGTGGAATCGGTAGCGGCTGGGTAGCGCTGACAATGCCGTAACTTAGGAAGAAGACTTGTCTCTTTCGTGACGACGCCGTTGCCTTAAAACTGGGCACGTGCAGACATTTTCAGGGCTGGGCCGACTAGGGATTAACTTGACGCGACCCGAAAAAATCCAATAACTTTTTGATCGGCCCGAAAAGCCTGAACAGCCTGACAAGTTCGAACGACCCGATGGGTCCGAGAGGTCGAAACGGCCCGACGGGTTTGAGAGGTCCGAATGGTCCAATAGGAACGAAGAGTCTGATTGACCCGACGAGATAGATTTTTAAACTGAGGCCCGACCTGACCTAAACCTGAACCTTATTAGGCCGGGCCGCGCAAGGACCCGTCTAAAAAAATCCGTTCCGTTTACGGTGCAGTACGAAAATCCTCCTCTTTGGTTCACTATGAAAATAATGCTTGTCCGGGTCAGTACGAAATTTATCCCTCTCCGAGTCAGTACAAAAAAAAATAATTTAGTCCAGTGCAGTACAAAAATAACGCCCATTCGAGTCCGTATATAAAAGTTCTCCGCCCATTGCAGTACATAAATACCTACTTCTCTTCAATGACCCTTCTGAGTCAGTGCAACAATCCTCCCGTGTTGTTCGACACGAAAATAGACCGTTCAAGTCAGTACTCAGTGTACTGACTGCTCGTCCCTATTATAACTGTAGAATAAAAAAATTTAATCTTGCAATGCGGTAATTTAATAACTCGGACTGCTAACTAGAAGTAGAATACATTGATCTTACTCCCTAGCCTCTTCTAATCTTATATCTTAGTTCTATTAACCAATTAAATGTTTAAAATAGATCTTCTGTGTATTCACGCTAATATAAGTTAGAAAATACTTGTGTTCAGGGGCAGTAATCAGGTTCACGCGCTACCGTCAGCAAAAAATGCTTATGTTTAAGAGCAGTCTGCAAATGAATCATAAAGTTCCTGAACGGCTGACAGTAGTGTTTTAAAAAATGCTTTAGGATTCTGCTGCCGTTTCTATTTCAGGTTAGGTTTGAGTTGTTTAAAAGTACTGCGTTTGCGTTTATGGAAATTGATGTTTGCTGCCGATCGTTCAGGACGTTTATGATGCCACTGCTACCACTTGCTAACTGTTCCTGATGGAAACAAGCAATCATTTCTATTGCTGACCTGGCTTCATAAAAGCTGCAAAGTTGTTGACATTTATGGGCTTCCTGATCAAACAGACGATGATAACAAGGACTGCTGTCCTCGGAACTAGTTCTCGACCTGCGACGTCAGTAGTTTTAGCGATAACTGCTATCAGAATCCTGCACGGGCTGAAGTTTCCAGGCCTAGCACGGCCCGACCCGAGAAGCCCGAAGAGGCGAAAAGTTCAAAAGGTCCAATAGGCCCGAACGGCCCAACAGACCGATAGACTCGAGAGGTCCAAAAGGCCCGACAGACCTAATAGTCTGACAGGTCTGACAGCTTGAGAGGCTCAAACGATCCAACAGGCCCAACAGACACGACAGCCTCAGGAAGCCTGAAGGTCGAAAAGGCCAGACAGGCTCAAATGCCCGACAGACCCGTATGGGCCGAAGGGCTGAGGAGTCTAAAAGGCTCGATAGGCTGGAACGGCCCGACAAACCTGACAGGCTCCAACGGTTTGACAGGCCCGACAAGATCGAACGGCTAGAGAAACCCAAAAGAAGCCTGAACTTCGATCCGGACCATGTAAAGAAACGACTAGAAAACTATCTTTGATTGTGTCCAAGGAAGTAATTACGATTACGCGCTGTCAGCATCTATCATTATGCGCTGGCAGTAATCACTTGTTTGCTCTTGAACGACTTCATGTTTGATCCGTATGATATGTGGAAATATGGACGAATTTGGTAATATTATAATATCCATCATACGGACTTGAAAATCGTCTTGCTTTTCTTTACATAAAAGCTAATTCAAATGAAACAGCGTTGTGTCTAAACTCAAACACAAACGGCAATGGAATACGAAAGCGCTTTTTAAAGCCAAGACGCTGCCCGCAATGCCGGTTGCAAACGAATCATAGATGGTTGCTGCCAACCGTCCAGTAAGTTTATAATGGAAGTGCTGACTGCTCCTAAACACAATCTTTGTTAGCGTTATCATTTGCTGTTCGAGAGATTCAGATCCAAGGGTTGCAGTTGCCTGGGTCAAAGGCACAGTGGATGAGAGGGTGGTCGAAACGCCCACTGATAGGGCCGATAACGTGTCTTCATGATTGTTTTCTGCCAACTTGCAGAGGTGACACCATTTCTACTGGACGATGAAACCTTTCCAAAGTGCAGGGTTGGCAGTTCAGAGCGACGGTAGACGAAGACTTTTGATGGCCTCAATGTGCCTCGATGGTTGATTGTTAACTTTGCGATTAGGTGCAGTATTTTAGTATTTAATTTGATCTAACTCGACACAATATATCATATTTCTACTTCTAGGTATACATTTAAATATTTTTTTCATTGCAGTTCTCTTTTAACTTGAAAAAAAAACAGGTGATCTTTCTGATACTATCTACATTTTATACTCATACCTTAACAATCTCTGATTGTCTAGACTTTTTGAAGTGGATGATGTAGAGTCAGTAGCTTCCATTATCAAATTCTTCTTTTTATAGCCTTTTATATTGAAACTGGAAAAAAATAGAATAATTTATTAGTTTTAGTAATCATATTCTTTAATATAAGGACATTAATATAAAATGGAATTGAGATTTTGGTTTTATATATAGCCACGGCTAGTAGAGTTTTGATTTGTACCTATTGTTTTCTTGTTGTTCTTCTCTCATTAACAGAAATAACTTTACCTGTGCTTTGTTCCTATTTTAGTTAGGTAACTTCTCAAAATGAAAGAAATAGTTACTGCCCAAAAGTTTCAGAAAAAGAAATCTAAAATATTTCATTAGTTATAGGTATACACAGATCAGATGTATTACAAAGTATTCCTATTCTTGATATTAAACAATGCCAAAATACAAGCTAACTTACTTTTGACACAATGATTTCAAAGCCTTTTCTATAATTAAAATTTCAATCTTTGGATCGGTTTCTCCAACAGTAATATTTTCAATAGTTTTATTTATCTATAAATTTAAACAATTTAAGTAAAATATTGATGAAAGATGTTAATATTAATTGAATAATACCTCCTGTGCAATTACAAGGCAAGTTGCACATCGAAAATAAAGAGAACTGAACGTTTTTTTATTAGTTGATAGCTCTTTAACTACATGTTTATAGGGATTTATGCGTTTTTTTACAGATTCTCCTGAATAATCGCACAATGATTGTGGTAAGTAATAACTATTGTCTTCTACTTTTGTATGACCACTAGCTGAACTTGATCTCGTTTTTGTATAGTAACTTGGGCCCCAGAAGAGATCTCGCAGGAAACATTCCTGTTCTAAAGAGTAATGTAAATAGTGTACTATTATTATTATTGTAAAATAATTAACAAACATGCTATAAAAGTATAATATAAATAAATAATATAAAATTGACAAGTACAATAACAAATGTAATGATTTAAAAATGAGAAATATGTATATACTTTTAATGTCAAATTAGTAAAAAAGCAATGGTTTTATGTAGAAAAACTATTTAATAAACTAAAAAAAAAAGATATTTGTTATAAAAGAATTATTTGTATTTTTCTAGTTGAATCATATTAATACCTAATTCTTTTTACTTTATACTTTACATAACCTCATACAATCATACAAATGAAGTAGTGGCACTAGTGACAGTACCTATTAAGTGATATAACCTGTCTTTTTTCACTGGACATTGCAGTAGAAGACATGGTTGAAGCTGTGAATGAATGCTTAATCTATCGTGTATGGAGCGCTTTAAAAAGGAAAAACCAACGCTTGCGCATGCGTAATTACGCGCTGAGCAATTCTCGAAGTTTCCACCATCGTCGTTTACGTGCGCCATTTTGATTCCATCTGTTGTGTTTGTTTAAGTTCGTCATATACTAATTATTTTAAGAAGGTTGTTGTGGTTGGAATGGGAAAGTCGCGTACGAAATACAAGCGAATAATTCCTATCGACAGTGTAATATACTTAATTCGCGTGTGTTTAGGAAGGTAATAATATTTTAAAGCGTGTTTATACTTCATTACTGTTTTAGGCGCCAATTGTAGTTTGTTGATGATTGCAATACAGCATGTAAAATATATTTTTATTGCAGATATTTTTGAATAATTACGAAGATAAACAGTTAACATCATGTTTTATGCACATTTTGTTTTGGCCAAGAAGGGCCCATTGGCCCGTATTTGGTTAGCTGCACATTGGGATAAAAAACTCACGAAAGCTCATGTATTTGAAACGAACATTGAGAAATCAGTCGATGGCATATTACAACCGAAAGTAAAAATGGCTCTAAGAACGTCGGGTCATTTACTGCTCGGAGTTGTACGAATATATTCTCGAAAAGCAAAATATTTACTTGCCGATTGTAATGAAGCGTTTGTTAAAATTAAGATGGCCTTTCGGCCAGGAATGGTAGATCTGCCAGAGGAGCATCGGGAAGCTGCTGTTAATGCTATTACACTGCCTGAAGTATTTCACGATTTTGATACTACCATGCCAGAATTAAAGTACGTAAACTAAGTAACCTCTATTTATGTTTTATGAATCTGAATAATCTTGAGTGATTTATTTCAATTTTCTTTTTTTTTTGTTACAAATAGTGATGTAGATATAGAAGCTCAGTTTAGTTTAAATCAATCACGTGCCGAAGAAATCACAATGAGAGAAGATTATGGAAGTATCACATTGGTTTCTAACGATGATGGCTTTGGAGACATGGGATTTGAAACGGATGCCCCGGAATTAATGCGCCCTACTTCTGGGTTGGAACCTTCTATAGAACAGGTAATAAGAGGGTAATGGTACTTTAGTCTGATGTAAATTAAATAATGGTAAATGTTACAGAGCAATTTGCTATTCAGTGATGGTCCAGCTTTAGATGGTGTAGGTTTAGATAAAGATCGTGAACCAATTCCATCTACATCTGGCACACAGCCTGCTCATCCTTCACCTATGGATGTTGATGTACCTGGTCGTGATGATGGTTTTGGTACAAATTTAGATCAAAATATAATTGGTACGTTATAAAGTTTGGTCTTATTAACAGAAAACTAACCTTTAAAATTAGTGCTGTCATTTTGACAACCAAGGTTATCAGTCTCTAAGTCATACCAAAACAGTAAAAAAAATGCTTTAAAATTCAAAATCTAGACACCCATGTTAAGTTGTTTATTTGACAGTCGAATTGTTTCATTAGCCATTGAAATAAAGTTTATTAATAGAAGATTTTAAAGAAAACTATCCCCGATTCCCTGAGTATAAACATTTTACTTGTACAAATAATTAAATTAACACTATTAACTTTAATATTCAACAAATACAAAAAAATTGTGTTTGATATTGTAATCGTTTCAAAATAAAATCAGTGGTGTAATCATACAAAAAACAGAGATTTATCTCAGACCAACATAAGAAATCAGAAACCTCTCTCGACCAGTTTTAAAGCATTT
Organism: Ignelater luminosus; assembly: GCA_011009095.1. Classification (NCBI taxonomy): domain Eukaryota; kingdom Metazoa; phylum Arthropoda; class Insecta; order Coleoptera; family Elateridae; genus Ignelater; species Ignelater luminosus. Next base: position 178,490 of record VTPC01006950.1, on the reverse strand, counting down.
GAACAGAGTTTATGTTTTGATCAAAAGTTATGTGTTAAGATTTTCGTAGCAGGTGGCCTCTTTGAAGGCGGACTGTTTGATGATACACCAATGGATGTGGAACCTGCTGTGGATACAGCTATTCAGGAAGCTGCACAACGACCTCCTTCAGTGCAAGACAGCGATGATGATATGGATCATTTTGGAGGGCCTCCTTCAGTTGGAGGACAAAGGTTAGTAGCATTAATTGAGTACTAAAAAAAAAACTTACTTTTTAAAATAATGTATGCGTAGTTCGGCTAGTTCAAGACCACCTTCCGTGATCGGTCAAGTTGCCCCTGAAGCCACTCCTGCACAATTGCCCCCTCCTCCTGTTGAACAACCTGTTGATGTTCCGGAAGAGCGACATAGAATGTCACCTCCATTAGAACAAACTACGCTCCTTCAGAATGAAGAAGAAAGCTTTGCTCTTGCACCCGTGGATGCATCTGCATTGAGAGGTGAATATTATTAAAAAAATATCAGAATATCTTAAGTCTTGTTATTTATTCTTGAAAGATTTTTCTGAGAATTTTGTAGATATGTCTTATTTCCTTCTAGGGTTTACGAAGACTAAGCGTAAGCGGAAGCTGATCGTCGATGAAATCAAGAACATATCTGGAGAAGAAATGAAGAATCAGTTATCAGATACAAGCGACATTGTTACGACTTTAGATTTGGCTCCACCTACCAAACGCCTTATGCATTGGAAAGAAACTGGTGGTGTTGAGAAACTATTTGCTCTCCCAGCTAGAGCCATTCCAGCTCGAGCTCTTTCGAAGGTAATTGATGCTGAAGGAGACAAAAAGAAATTGACTGATGCTTGTTTTCAGAATTACCAGAGGCATTTAATTTTACGAGCTATTGGTACGGAAGACTTTGCCATGCTGGGTGATCCCGATTCTTTAGCTTTAGACCAAATAAGAGAAGCTGAAGAACAACCAAGTATTGAACCTACACCAACTAAACGTGGACGTAAACGTAAACTACCCGAAGATGTTGTAAGTTGATCTGTGGAGGATCTACAGCTTATCATGCTAATATTGTTGAACTTTCAGAGCAAAACTCCATTACATACAGAACCAGCAGATACCACCCCACAATTATCTATTCAACCGGAGGAGGCGTTAGCAGCGATGATGCCTCCAACACCTGTGGCTCCACCAACACCACTCCCGTTATCTCACATGATGCCTCCGACACCACACGAAGAGACTGAACAACATGTAACTATGCCACCACCGCCTACACCCACAACTTTAGGATATCCAACCATGCCAGCACCACCTTCTGTAGGTTATCCAAGTACTCCATTGGGTTACCCAGGTACACCGGGACCACCTTCAGTAGGTTATCCTCCTAGTGTTGGGCCAGCAACATCGATGGTATTTCCAGGTACGCCGGCTGTCGCAACGTCAGTGGGTTATCCTCCAACACCTGCACCACCGACACCTCTACAACATATCGAAGAAATGTCACCAATGCCTCAATTACCTCCTGATCAAGTAAGCTAATAAGAATATCTCTTGTTTTTTGTTTCACTTTATTGTTATTGTTATCTTTAGGTTCGTTCGTTACTACAAGAACAAGAATCGTTAGGAGTTTTGGTACCACCTATGACACCTGCTACTACGGAAGATATCTTAGGACAAATGGGAGCTGCTGCCGCTCCTCCGCATCCCAGTACATTAACACAAAGTGATCTCGAATCTTTAAGAACACTCCAGCAAGATCTTCCAGTGATGGAAAATATGGGATACAGCCAGGTAATATTTTCTTATTATTTTCTGAGACCGCAAATATACGGAAGTGTAATTATATTACAGGCTCAAATGCAAATGGCAAATATGGGTTATGATGAAACTCTACCTACCCAAACTCCAGCAGGTGCAATGTCCGAACGTGTACAGTCGCCATGGCATGGGGATTACGATTTTCCACCTTCAGCTGGACCTGTAAGTACCATTTTACATGTAAGATTAAATAACAAATTAAAACTATTAAATTTTGTTTTAGGGTGAAGAACAAATGGAAAATGAAACAGACGAACAGTTTGAAGAACGTGTTTTAAATAAACGTGCATTTCAAGTATTCACCACTGTGCGATCAAAATTACAACAGTCAGACCAATTATATTTTTCAGATATGTGCCATCGGCATAATCGAAAACAGGTTAGTAATATTATTTAAATAGGTTAATAATAAATAAAATAATTTATTATTGTGATGCATTTTAGGCGGCACAGAAATTTTATAGTTTACTCGTACTGAAGAAATTCCAAGTATTAGAATTAGAACAAGACGGTGCATATGAAGAAATACTTGTTTCTCGAGGCCCGAAGTTTGAAAATCCTGTTTTGTAAAATAATTGTAAAAATCGAAACTACATGTACAACCAATGATTGTTTTAATTTGATTATCTATATATATAAATTAGTTTAGTTATTTTGTAGGGTATTCATAGTTATTGGTAAGTATAACATAAAAAAAGAAAAATGAATAAGACTTGTTTTATTAGTCGAAGCAGAGGTAACAAGTTTATATATTATATATATTTCATACAAAAGATAGATATTTAATTTTTTTGGTACAACTGAATTTATTTATTTATTCGAAGGTTAAGTGGAGTAGTTGCCATTTTGGTAATTTTGTTTTGTAAATGAGAAACTGTTCATTGACCAAAGGAATCTTTGTTTTGTATAGGCATGCATGATTGGCTCCAACGTTCAAATAAATTGTGTTTGCTTGGTTTTCTGATGTAGCAGTATAAACAAAATCAAAATATTTTTAGACTTGATTTTTCTCTGTTTTCTTTATTTGCATTTTTTTCTTGCGATTTAAGTCTTTTTTTTCCTGTTAATATCACAACAGTGAATTATTGTAGTTGAGCCAATTTTAGTATCGGTTGATGCAGTGTATATTACGAGAGAGAAGGCATGTTTTAATTAGTCATTAAAAATACCAGAGCTTTTATTACATTGTAAATGAATATTAAATATTAAACCACCTTAAATATGTATTTAACATTATAATAAATTTTATATGTCCTTTACTATTTTGTTAGAAAAAATATTTTTTTCTCCAACAATTTTGTAATTAGAAGGCATTCATTTCATTACTGTATTTTGTCTTTTAAGGTTATATACTTTCTTGGTTGGAGAAAAACTAGTTTGTACCATTTGCATTAAAAGTAATTTGTTCGATTCGCAAACATAACTGCTCACCAAACAAGATACTACTTTTAATCCCATTGAATACAATTTTATAGTTTGATTTTATTAAATTACTGAATTCAGAGTAGACCTTTGCTTTTGTTTGTGTATTTTAAACTGTTTCTGTTTTGTTCATTTGTTATTTCTGAACAGTTCTTGCTCCTCCTTCGAAGGAGGTATAGAATTTACATCATCAACATAATCTAGAGATTGTAATGGTGTGTATAAGGCATCTGCAGCATGATCTTTGAAGTATAAACATTGTATAATCTAACCTCAGATTATTCTACACTTCTGTAATGTGAATAATATTTTACCTCGGCATTTTCCGTGCAATTGAAATCGTGCAAATACCTTAGATGCTTTTGTTTATGTCGGCTATGAAATCATGATTCGTTTGAACATAACGTTAACCCATCATAAATGAATACTTAATGCTTCTCACTAGTTTATAGGTTATGTAGATACAATCTGAATGTTTCTGTTCACACTACGGTTTTTTTTCTTCTGTAGTACCTGTCAAAGTACTTTAGTGTTGGCAAAACATGCAGTTATTTGTTTATTATTTACTTGATTCACATACTCTAATATCAAGCATATGAATTTGAGGTTATAAGAGGAATAGTGTGTTTGATTGTTGTAATTTGTTAATATAAATTAAGAGATTTTGGTATTGACAGGTATTCAAGAAAAAAAAAATCCTATCTGTTGTAAATTTTTTGTGATTTGCAAGAGAAAGGGGACTGCACATGATTCCGAATGGATATACACATTATGATCACTTAATTGGTAAACAGTGACACGAATGAAAGCAGCTCTTATGCAGCAAAGTTGTAAACAACTAATCAAATGATAATATTACTTCTAGTACAGTATATTCAGAACTTGCAGCAAATACAGTTTCTGCTTCTAACCTAAAAAAAAATTGCTAATTTAAGGTCTACACAAATGAACAAACCTTTTAATAATAAATAATAATACAGTTGGATTTATACAAAATATTGAAAATGTAAAAATACAAGTTGGTGTATTTTTATCTTTTCATAGTTTGAAAAATGCTTAATTAGAAATGAAGTTAACATATCTGTCAATTTATAAATAAATAGGTTAGGTTAGCAAATATGCAAAAACTGTAAATTAATGAATATTAATCGTTTTTATTATTATTTGAGATACGTAGATTACTAAAATTAAAGTTAAAAACATTCACAATATAATTACGTTCAAAATTATAAAAATGAAATACGAAAATTTAAAAAAATTTACGTGACCACAAAAGCTATCATAATTGGTGTGACGTCTGTTCGATACAACCCCCCCCCACTTTTTTTCTTTGTTTTTTTTTGCTTCTGTCATCTACACATTGCCATTGGTGTTTAAGGTTATGTCATTATGTCAAATCTTTGTTTAGTTGTTTTACACAAATTTTATTAAGATCTATATAAATACATCTTTCTGCTTTAGTAACAAACTAGAACATTTCATTTTTAAAGATAATTTTAAACTGTTAACCTTCAACTTTAAAAATGTCAAAAGCATCACCAACATTATCAATAAACCATAAATTATTAAATTTCCCTAACAGTTTAATAAATAAAATTATAACAAATTGTAATTGTTTTTAAAATTTTGTTAGTAATAATTATCTTTTGTAATCGATTTGTGAAGTACATAAAAGAAAAAATAATATATAACTAAATATACATGTTTTTCAAGTTATGTATCTAACATGACATCTGTCAAAGTTAACCTCAAAATTTACAGTAAATTAATGTTTTTGCTCATTGTGTGCAAACGATTACAAAACATTTTGTTTGATACGCGTGTGCTGTCACTTTTCAAGCGCTTGACCTTTTTTGCAGCACTCGGCCTACGCCTCATGCTTCAGATCTCGGCCTCACGCCCGAAATATGATGTGACAGCGCACTTGTATCGAAATATACTATTTTTAGACGGCCCCCTGTAAAAGTTGTCATATCGCCTGCAACAGCCTGCTTATGGCAACCTATGAAAGTTGAAATTATCAACTAGCGTCTCTTTTATAAATCTTCACACTCGCATGATATGCGCTACTTTTGGACACTAGGTTTGAAATCAAAATTACTATTACCTATTACATAATTTGTCAGTGATTGTAGAATATAGGTTGAGTATCCTGGGCATATCAAGTGACGTTACACGCCGGTCATTATGAATTTCTTTCGTGTAGGATCATAATTGATTGTCAAATAGAGAAAAATAATGGTTGACAGACAAAGCATAGTTTACGTTAAGAAACATTTCCTGTTTTTATTGAATTCAACTACTTTTCTGTTAACGGTTTTAACATTTAGATGACAGATACTTAACCTAAAATTGTGATTTGATAACTTATTGAAAAGTTTAATTTACATTGTTATGTCATGGCCTGCTCTGAATTCTATAATAAAAGAATCATACTGTACTATTAATTATTACTATAGATCAAGATTGAAAAAAAAATTATGGATTTTTAATGCATATTTGTTCCTAGTCAAAATTTATTTTGCAATGCAAACTTTTGAATATATCTGGTAGACCACAGTTGAAGTTTTACTTCGAAATTCATTCTTGACTTGACTGATTGCTTAATCATTTAAATAATACTTTGTATATCTTAAATATAAATTATCACATGTATTATTAAGAATTTCAGCTATATCTTTTTAACTAATAGAGATATTCAAATTTTTGTGATTATTGAGGTACATGATTTCTTGCGTTAATAAATCCATACGTAACCACGATAATTTTTTTCGATTTCACTGCACAATCAAAAATTAGAAATTACCCTTGCATCAGTATTTCTCACTCTTTTGTAACTTGCAGATCATCTCGAAACATTGCTTTCTGTGGACCACCAATAGATTTTATTAATAGTTGAATATCAATATAAGTTAAAAATTTTCATTGGGCACTATTTTTGATAGGTTGAGAAACACTGATTTACTGCATTTCCAACTCATTTAAACTAAATGAATGATTTTTTTAAGTGTCAATTAAAATAAACATTCTGATGCGATTGTCTGTGGCTGTCTGTCACAATTTAAGAACATTCAAACTGCATTTGAGAATTTCAGAAATCATTTGTATTCATTTGATTATTTAGATAGTGAAAAGTATTAGATCTCGATTTTATTTAGGTTAGGTGGAATTAAAGGTTAAATTGACAAGCTAGTGGAATAAATAGTAATTTTAATAATTATAGATATAGACATTATAGAAGTTTAACAGATTCTTAAGCATCACAACACCAAGATTATTCCTAAGTTGTGAATTGATCTTGCCTTTCTGCTTGAATCAGAGTTGGACTGGCTTAGAGTTCCTTGATGTCAATTTAACATTTCTATCATGTTTTGAGTTAAGAGACTGACTCAGTTAATTAATGTTCTTGTCTAATTTTGAATATGTTAGACAGAGATAGTTATATGATATGCATCTGCCCTTATTTAATTTAGTGAAATAATAAAATTAAGTTTATGTTTATTTTTCACAGTCATTAGTACACTCAGTTACTTACAACTGTTTTGTGTTAATGTGAATTTTCACTATTCTAAAGTATTGTATGTAAACAATGCACTTTCTAATATTATCAGGAGACTATAAAAGAGATTTTGGAAATCTTGTGTTTTCACATCAATCTTTTCCCATCAATTTCTTTTCTTTATGTGATAAACATTTTTAATTAATTACATCAGTAGTTGATAAAGGTGATTCAAGCTAGAGTTCCTACATAATATTTCTTATTTCTAACAATATTATATAGGAACTCTAATTCAAGTCAAGTGTTACACCTTTGGTGTGGCAGAAATGCTGAACTATATTGAGAAGGCACTTGGATTTGTTTACATGTTGTTAAGGGAATTAAGCAATTATTTATAGTGAATATTATTGATTCTTTGTGTTTTTAGTGCAGCTTAAGTACATTTTATTTTAAAAGATTGTCATAAGTTCATTGACTCTTGGCAATATGTGCCTGGTTTAGTCTCCCTTAATTCTATAAGTGTTTCGATATAAAAGAATACAAAACCTAGACTTCTACTTTGCATGCTCGGAAGAGAATTAATCGAAATATGCCAATTGTTCTACTTAACATTAGCAATAACAGATTATTTATAAGTTATACATAATGCTTGCACTGCATGTTTAAATATTTTTATGTGGGAGGATATTTGCAGAAAGTAAAGAAAAATTTTGATCTAAAAGTTGATTCTGGTGGTTTAATATTTTATATATCTTCTACATTGAGAACAAAACCTTTTTGTTTGTTAACAGCGTAGATAAATTGTCTATCCATTTGTATACTTTGAACGAATATGTACAAATGCATAGACATGAAACCATTTATTTTTTTAATAACTGTTTTGTTGAGAAGTTGTTTTATAATACATTACTGTGTAATATAGAAAACTTTGAGATCATAACTGTAAATATAAATTAAATGAAAAAAAGTGATAATTCTGCTGTACAATAATATTATAAATTAATCTAATTTTACTAAATTGTAATAATTGCAGTATTTGAAAAAGAAACGTTTGAACACCACATATCTGCAAGATTTATCTCGAAATTAAATTTTGAGATCTATTTTTTATATTGAACTGTTGGTTGTGGCTATAATTAAAAGTTGTAATAATTATTGATTCTAATATAATAAATCTTGATGTGTTTGTGTGTTCTCCTTGATATGGTTTTCTATATTACACATAGATGTGACTGCATCAGCGGTGGTGCGACAAGCGGCAGTCAATTACATTTAAAATATTATAAATTGTTTGTTAAATGGATAAAAGTGTAGAGAGATTTATAATAAATAGTTTAATGTCAAGATGTGTGCTTGGTTTAATTTTAGCTATTATTATCATTACAATATCAACATGAGCTTTCAATCAAGTGATCCGTACAACATAATTTCACCTTTTTAGAAAGACTGCTGTTGTATTTGTGGTATATCCATGTACAGAACAGCAGAATCTTATATAGAAATATGAGGTAATGTTAAACTAAATAGAAAAACCATGGATTTATTGCTTACAAAAGCAAAAATGAGTTAATTCTTAGCAATTATTATTTAGAAACCAGAAAGTCAAGAGTTGACTTACTAATGTTTGGTTTTTAAAGCTCAATTCTTGGTAAATAGAGTAGAAACATCTTATTCGCCAAGAACGTGGAGACAGAATGCAGATTGGAAATTTGTAAGATGCTTGAATGGCTAATTAATGCTTATTGCATTAGAATTATCGAATTAGAAGTGCAAGTAATCTCATAGTCAAAACTTTTTTTAACTGTGACCGCCAAGAACATTTGAAAAACTATGATTTATTATGTTGGCAATGAACAATTAGTTTTTGGATTTTATAGTTACGATAGTTACTTATTCGTCTTACATTTGGCACTACTGCGTTCTTCTAATTTGTGTGGGTGAAATATTGGTGTTTCATTGTTCTTTCTAGAAAAGGTTTTTAAATAATTATTAAAGTTAATTTAATAAAACATGTCGACGCTAGCGAGTCCGTTGTCGGTTGCAGGCACAAGAACGTCTGGAGCACCTGTGCGCACTCAAAATGGTATGATTTCTTTACAAATCTCAATTTACCGCTGCCTAACCTTACATATTATCATGCTGCTACTACACATGTGATTTTATATTAATTATATTCTAATTAATATGAGACGTTTTGTAATTGAAAGTAAACTGAATGCTACAGAATGCAGTAAAAAACATTCCATAAGTCATAGTATTTTGAAATTAGTTTATTCATAAATGTAATTCATAATAATCATAATGGCCCTGCCCATGTTAGTATTAGCAGTAAATTACTAAATAAGTTCTCTGACAATAATAAAACATTGATGTTTATTTTAGTAATGGCTGCGTGTTCAATTGCAAATATTGTGAAAAGTTCTCTGGGACCAGTTGGTTTAGATAAAATGTTGGTAGATGATATCGGTGATGTGACTGTTACTAATGACGGAGCAACAATATTACGTTTATTGGAGGTTGAACATCCAGCAGCAAAAGTTTTAGTGGAATTAGCACAGTTACAAGACGAAGAAGTAGGAGATGGTACTACTTCAGTTGTTATCGTTGCAGCTGAGTTACTTAAGGTTTGTATTTGCCATCATTTTGATTTTATTATACTAAAAATGATTCATTACAACACAGAATGCTGATGAACTAGTGAAACAGAAAATTCACCCCACCTCCATAATCAGTGGTTATCGTCTTGCTTGTAAAGAAGCATGTCGCTACATTCAAGACAACCTTACCATTCCCGTGGATGAATTGGGTAGAGAAAGCATTGTGAATGTTGCCAAAACATCAATGAGTTCAAAGATTATTGGAGCGTATCCTTTTTTTCTCTGATGTAGAGTGCCTTGATGACACAGATTTGACAGATAAATATTGAAATAGAATCAGGACACGCTTGTTAAATGCACTTGTCAAAATTTATATTCTAGGTGAAAAAAAGCAGATGACATATCAAGGCATTCTAGTTAGATGAGCATAAATTATTGTTTTATTTTTTTTTTAAGTTGCTTTAACCTATAAAATAGCTACAATTGTCATTTTTGACATTTTCACAAATTACAGTTACTTATACTCAACTGATAATATTTTAACAATTCAAAATGTTTAAAATTGTTCTATATTTGCTTAACTCTGCTATAGTGATGCTGATCTATTCTCAAATATGGTTGTTGATGCAGCTTATGCTGTAAAATTGTTAGACCCCAGGGGTAACACTATATACCCTATTAAAGCAGTTAATGTGTTGAAAGCGCACGGTCGCAGTTCTAGGGAAAGTGTATTAGTTCAAGGTTACGCACTTAATTGCACTGTAGCTAGTCAAGCCATGCCAAAAAAGATTGCCAACGCAAAAATTGCTTGTTTAGATTTTTCATTGCAGAAAGTTAAAATGAAACTGGGTGTTCAGGTTAGTATTTTATTTTTTGTTTGTATTTGCGTTTTAAAATCCATTAATTTTAGGTTCTCATTACTGATCCAAATCAATTGGAAGCTATCCGTGCTCGGGAATTGGATATCACTAAAGAACGTATTCAAAAGATTTTAGCAACTGGAGTAAATGTAGTTCTTTGCTCTGGAGGCATTGACGATCTCTGTTTGAAATATTTTGTTGAACATGGAGCAATGGCAGTACGACGTGTTAAAAAGAATGACCTTAAGAGAATTGCAAAAGCTACTGGCGCAGCATTCCTGACTTCTTTGAGCAACATGGAAGGTGAATATATCGCATAAATTATTATTTAATGAGTGAATATGTATTGAGTGAAATTGAATTTTAGGTGAAGAAAGCTTTGAATCTAACATGGTAGGAGAAGCAGCTGAAGTTGTGCAAGAAAGAATATGTGACGATGAGCTCATCTTAATTAAAGGGTAAGTATTTACAGTTTCGAAAAGAATTTTAAGCTTAAATGCACAATATCGTTGTAGACCAAAAGCACGTACTGCCGCTTCTATTATTTTACGCGGCCCAAATGACTTTTATTGTGATGAAATGGAACGTTCCATACATGATGCTTTATGTGTGGTGAAAAGAGTATTAGAATCAAAAAGTTTAGTTGTTGGTGGTGGTTCTGTGGAAGCCGCCTTATCCATCTATTTGGAAAACTTTGCAACAACCTTAAGCTCGCGGGAGCAACTAGCCATTGCTGAGTTTGCTCGCAGTCTGCTTGTAATTCCAAAAACTTTAGCAGTAAATGCAGCCCAAGATGCTACCGATCTAGTTGCTAAATTAAGGGCATATCAAAATTCGAGTCAAACTAAAGTGGATCATGCCCATTTGAAATGGATTGGTTTAGATTTGATCGAAGGAACTGTAAGAGATAATAAAAAGGCGGGAGTACTTGAACCTACCATCTCCAAGATTAAATCTTTGAAGTTTGCTACTGAAGCTGCAATTACAATCTTGAGGATTGACGACATGATTAAATTGGATCCAGAGGAGAAAAAGAGTAAAAGTTATCAAAATGCAATGGAATGTGGCGAACTTGATGGTTAATTGGTTTCTAATTGTTAATTTATTAATCAATGGCTTGTGAAAGTGTCGCCAGTGCTTTTGAATCTTAAACTAATTGTATTTGATTACATGTATTATGTCTTAATTTAAATTGAAGTAGTTATTTATAACATTTTACAGTAAACTGCTTTTCTTACCATGTAGTTCTTGTTTTACTACTTGAAAACGATATTTCTGTTATCCAATAAATCTTTATTAATAGATTTCTTAATGTTTAGTAACTGATACTCAAAGTAATTAAAAGAAACGCTCAAGTAGTCATGTAGGGACTAATTTAATAATTACTAGTCAAGGGTAAGTAAAACAATTTCTATTAAAATTGCACAATCCCAGTATTTAATGAAAATCAAATGTGACTCTTATTAATATCATCTACAAGAAAGCTTGTAACTGTAGTATTAAATTCTTCTGCATATCTCAAGTGTATGTTGTGTTTACCTCCAAGGAATGAATAAAACCTAAAACAGTAAACATACTACTAATGCATCAAATGTGAGTTCAATAACAACATACTTGGATCCCTTAATATTGTCTTTTAAATAATTAACATGTTCAAGAGTAACTCTAGGATCTTTACTTCCATGTAAAAGTAATGTAGAACATTTAGTTTGAACAAGACGCTCTTTACACAAATTTCCTCCCTCATTTAATATTTCTTGAACAGCATCACACCAGCTATTCCACATATCTTGTAAACCATCTTCTCTGTAGATTTCAATTAATGGCGTCTTCATCTTGTCGGACCATTTACTTATACTTCTAGTTTCTTACATAGTCTTAAAATTAGATCAGCCAAGCAAGATTTCACAATACTTACCATTGACTGGTTCTACGTCTTTTGGTGTCACATAGGAAATTGAACCCCATACTACTAATTTTTCAATACGTTCTGGATATTTTGCAGCTAGAATCATGCCTGAAACTCCACCATCACTCCATCCTAATAAGGAGTATTTTCTTATGCCGATTTTCTAGAATAAGATGTAAAATGAAAACTATTTTTAATTTCAACAAAATCTTTTTGAGTTACAGCCATACCTTACAACCTAACCTGAATGGAATATTTTCATCTTACAAAACACATAACAGTGCTGTGATTCAAAAATATTATCAATCATCTTAACAATAATGCAAGATTATACCTTCATGAGTTCAGCAGCTATATCGGCATCTCTTTCATAAAAATCTGTGGTAAATTTTTTGCTTGGAGGATGACTTCTACCATAACCGGGAGGATCCCAAACAACAATGGTGAATATATCTTTATCGAGGCCTTGAATTTGAGGTTTAAAGTCAGTCCATATTGTGCCTACTGCACCAGGTAAACATAATACAGAATAAGAACCATTTCCTGTCTTCACATAATTAATTACTTGTCCATCAATAGTAGTTTTCTCTTCCTGAAATAAGCAATTATACTACTGTTCTAATTTTGATCATAAGCAATTATTATATATCTTATAAGCAAGGTACCATAAAATTGATGTGATTTATTGGTCATCAGTTATGTCACATTCAAGTACACAAAACCTAACTTATGTATTTATAAATTGAAAGATATGTTAACCGTATTCTAACTAAACTTTGTTTAATTTCAATTACAAATGCAATTTTTATTAGTTGAGCTTTTTAACTCCATTATAATAAAATAAAATGAATAAGATTTTCCTTTTCTCGATTAAAATTAATTTCTGGCGTGCTGGAAATCAATTGGTTTTGACAAACACATGAGGCACCTTATGCCTGTCATTATTTGTGTGAATTTCATTTCAAACACTAAAAAAGTAAGTATAGGACAACGATTTTGAAATAATTGCTTCTTTGTGTTATTTCCTGCGCTGAAGCAATCTTAAATCCCAGCAATTTAATTTTATGTGGATTAAAAGAATATTTAGGTACGTTTAGGGTTAGACAGGTTAGGTAAATAGGTTAGAAAACTTATGACATCTTTTAAAATAAAATGCACATAAACCGCACCAAACGCCCAAAAAATTAATAATAAATAACAGCTTAAATTTCATCTTAAAAATTGAAATAAACCTGAATGCTTTCTCAATTTAGTTCAGCATTTCTGCCAGCAGAGGCATAATCGTTAATTCTTTATAGAAAATTTTATATTTTATTCTTGAGACGAATGAGTAAATGTCAAATTATTTAAAATTATGAGTGATTTCATAAATTTTTAATTCAACTATTTTTTCAATACTATTTTTATTTTGTTAAAAATCATATTATTATTTATCTATTTTCTCTTAAGCCATAAATGCGCAATTTCCTGGAATATGCTAATATAACCTAAAACTATTTAATAACTTTTTGTAACAAAATTCTAGGTATACTCGGGAAAGAGGTCACAGCAAAAGAGTGCAGTCGAGAAATACTCATGTCTTGCGACATCAACAGTTATTACTTGGTACACTGAATTAGTAGAATTAATAAAGATGCGCACATTTTCCGTTTTCATTAAATTCAAGTGTAGCTCGGCGGTACACTAAAATTCGAATGGATTAATTTTAGATCAAGAGAAGTCTGGCAACGGCGCAGTAGTCTCTCAACAGTACCAGCAGATTTGCTTACATAAACTGACTCTTGTTACAGCTTATACCTTACAGAATCAGTTGGATCACATCCCCTACATTTTGTCTTCCACTTCAAGAAACTCGCGGTCTATGCGCAGACCACTATTTTCTGTCCAGAAGTAGAGGGGTAAAAAACATGCAAAACAGGTGCACATAACCTAACCTTAATCTTCAAAGAAATAATCTCATAAAAGCTTGTATCATTTGAGTGAAATCAACTTGCATATTCTGTAAGTGAATTGGTGAAATTGTTCAATGTTGGTAAGTTACATTAGTTGTGAAATTTGAATATAAATTGAAAACTTAGAACACAAAAGATCAAAAGAACCGCTCTGAGTGATCCAACTGTGCGCTTGTTTTCTTCAAGTTAGGGATTCTCTGCGACTTGGGGAATTTTTACGGATCTGACAACACAGCATAATCAGGCCTCAAATTGGTTCCAAATATCAAATATCATTTTACGTTTACGTGCGTGAATCGCAGATAAATACCATAAACACTATAGTGGATTAGTCGAATTAGTAAAGGCTTGAATAAAGGGATTAGACGGATTAGGTCAGTGATTCTCAACCACTGTGCTGCGGCACTTTAGTTTGCCGCCACTCCGAATTCCTATACCCCCATACATTATAAGCGACGTCAGACAAGTAGTTCAGTCGGTTCTACCTTCGTTGTGGGGACTAGCTGAACCAACGTTAGTGTGCAGGCAAATTTTTAAATTATTAAGGCAGGACTCTCACAGAATTATTTCTTGGGTTGTCTTCGATAGGTCGCGATAGGTCAAAATTTCAAACAAGCGTATCTTTCAGTCGTTCTCTCACTACATCGATCGGTCGTCTTAGGTTGGCTCACGCCGGCCCATCATTTTAAACATGTTTGAAATTTGACTCATCTTGACCTATAAGAAGATAGTAGAATGAACGTAGAGCGCATGCATACCCGCATCGGAAAAAGAAATCAGATTTTTAAAAACAGCTTATGTGCTAGGTTATGTTGATTTGTTATTGTTATCACCTGCGGGCAGTGATATATAGCTAAAAACAAATAATGGGGGAACGCTGATAGTCATATTACACATTTATTATATAAAATAGATTTTTAAAAGAATATTTAGAACCCTCGGAGTGGAACACAGTCCGTTATAGCATCGAAACAAGGATTTGTTTATTTTTTTAAAAGCCGTAATGTTGCAGGAAATCCCAAGGAATTCCCTATTACAGCATACAAACGTAATACGGTTCTTTTATAACCGTATTAGACCCCTTTTTGCAGTCAAAAATTGCGATTATGCAATGTTGAGGATTTCCGTAAATAAAACACGTAATATAGTTTTAAAGCTGGACGACCCTCGGTATTGTTACTTGGATCAGGTAGGCGATCTCGAGAATGTAAAGAGACCCCGGGCGATTTGTTGACCGTTCGAAATCTTGAATTATTGTTACAGCTGAAGCTGGATGTGGGTTGGGGATTATTCATTTTCTTACTATTATGATTATGATGATGACTGTTATTGTTTATGTATTACTTTATAAACAATGCCAAAATCATGACCAGAATTAAACACTTTCTGAGGTTCATGTGAGGTCATTTAATTACAGGAAAATAGCGGCAAATTCAAAATTTCGTTTGCCCTATAAGAACCTTAGTGAGAGAGGTTGTAGAACTCCTTCGATAAGTTCTAATCGTCCTCTTTCGGTCAGCGGTTATAGTTATCTATCGAAGGTCTGTGAGAGTCCTGCCTAAAAGTGTACAATGAAAAAAAGGTTGAGAATCACTGGATTAGACTATTAGACCTGATTAGACCTACGTACATGTACTTGCGACGAGAATTTGCAGAATTTGCTCATTTCTCTTGTCAAGATTTGTTAAAGCGATTGTACGCTTCGAATATAATAAATCAATAACGCTAGTTACTGTTGAAGATTTTGCTGTTCACAAAAAAATTAATTTTTCACTAACATAAGGTTATCTTATCTATCTGTTTTTTTTTACTTCGTGCATCTTTACTAGAGGTTTCGACTTATCTTATCTGCTGTCTTGAGTCAGTGGCGTATCAAGGCTAACGCGTATTTTTATTTCCAATATTTATTAATAAAGTTTATTAATTGAGAGATGTGTACATGTTGGCTTGGTTCTTGAATTTAAGGAGAGCAGGCAGGCTTTTAACCACAGATTTCGACTTCCTTTATCTTTAATTTTCAACTCATCTTGGCTTTACATTCCTCTTGGAGAATGGCATCTTATGCAAATTTTTTCCATGTTAAGAATCTTAAGGCTTTTATGTGATTGGACACTAAAATCTCTACTTTGGTAGTGTACAACAAAATAATTATTTAATTTGTATTAAAGAATAATAATAAATAATAAAACTTTATTTATCAAAATTACACAGAAGTTTCATATTAATACATTAATAAACAATACCATTTTGAATATTTAATTCCAATGTAATTAGATATGACTCTTTGTATCTTCTTCCAGAAATCTTGTAACTATCTCATTAAATTCATTTGCATACCTTAGATGTATATTGTGTTTACCTTCTGGAAATAAATGAAACCTAAAACAAAAGGAATGTTTAGAATAAAAAAATACTCAAATAATTATCATATAACGAACATACTTGGATCCTTTAATATTATCTCTTAAATAGCCAGGATGTTCAGGAGCAATCATAGGATCCTTCTTTCCATGAAGAATTAGTGTAGGACATTTAATTTGCCCCACATGCTCTTTACATATGTTTCCTCCCTTCTTTAATATTTCTTGAAGTGCATCACACCATCCGTTCCACATATCTTGTAAACCAGCTTCTCCGTAAGTTTCAATTAGTGGTGCCTTCATCTTGTCAGACCATTTACTTATGCTTCTCATTTCTTACATACAAAAGTCTTAAGATTAAATTAACCAAAGATAGAAATTACTTACTTTCAATAGATTCCACTTCTTCTGGTATTACATAAGCATTTGAACCCCATAAAACAAATTTTTTAATACTCTCTGGATGTTTCGCAGCTAGAATCATACCTGAAATTCCACCATCGCTCCACCCTAATAATGAATATTGTTTTATGCCTATTTTCTAAAATTGTACGCAACATGGTTTCACTTTTCTTTTAAATCTAGCAGAATATTTTTTGAGTCGCAGCCCGAATTTTCAAAAAGAAAAACAATCAATGATTGTACGTGCTGTGACTCAAAATTATCATTAAACCATAAAGCGTACCTCCATGAATTGAGCAGCCATATCAGCATCTTTTTCAAAAAACTCAGGAGTAAATTTTTTATTAGGAGGACGACTTTTGCCATAGCCAGGAGGATCCCAGGCAATGATTGTGAATTTGTCTTTATTAAGCCCTTCCACTTGAGGCTTAAAATCACTCCATATTGTGCCTAATGCTCCGGGATAACACAATACAGGATGAGAACCATTTCCTGTTTTCACATAATTGATTTCTTGTCCATTTACATTAACTCTCTGTTCCTAAAACAATAGAATTCTGTTGTAATGTTGATGAAATGACATAATTATAAAAGAAAGAATTGTACCTCTAGTACTGCTTATGATTAATAAAACACAATCAAATCATTCAATTCACGCGCCATCATGTGACGTCATTTGATACTTTCAAAGTTAACAGCTAAAAAAAAACTAAATGCTTGGAGGGGGGATGTAATATTAACTGACGCCACATCAATCGCATTAACGTTAAGTAGTCAAAAGTTACGCGAATAACTTTGAATGTTATTTCTAATTTTATAGTCTGAATAAATATAAAATCAACCAATATTGATTAATTATGGAGCGCAGTTATTTTCCACTCATATTGTATATCATATTGTATATCACGTTATGCTCTAGAATCTTATTATTATTATTATTGTTTATTAAAACTCATATAATAACCTTTAAGCGCTACATACAATACTTTGAATAATAAATTAGTAGGATTTACATACTTGTACTTGCGACGAAAATTTGGAAATTTCGCTCATTTTCGTTGCCAACCTTTTAAATAATTGCACGTTGTTTAATGTCTTCAGCATACTGTAGTGTAAGAAATTTTCCTAATAAAACAGCACTTCCTATAAATTTTACTCTTCGTGACCGGCTTATATATTTTGTACTTTGACCAGCTCGGCCCTGAAAATCAGCCTATGCAACAAGATAAGAATAATAGGAATGTTTCATATTTTATACAGTGAAGGATGTATGGTAGGGTATTCAATTATCATTCTTATGCATGATAGTTTCCTAATGAACTGTAAAATTATTTCTTTATGTATTAGTCGGTGTCTTTTATATTCGAATTGCTATAGCACGAACTTCTAAACTTTTTAGAAAGAAGGGAAAAGTTTCTTTACATTTAAAATAGTATGTACCCGCCTCTGTGTACGGAAATGTTTCTACTACATGTAGTTGGTAGTCCTAGAATTATAGAATCAATAGAGCTTTCTATTCCAAAATGTTGGCAGTACATTTGACATTTGGTGGCGGGCACACTGTCACTTGACATTTTTGTGGTTATAAAATTCTTGTGTTTACTTCAGTCAGTTTTCATTATCATGGCGAGAGGTTTATCTCGCCGAGTTCGGCAAATTTTAACATATTTATTCGTATCGTTTATAAGCACGTGCGGTGCCAATCAAATTAACTATCCCGAATTTTATTCTTTATCAGTTTTGAACGTGGAAAATAATTCTTCTAACAATGCGAACTTTAAAAAAATCGAATTCCAAGTGCATGGTCGAAATATACATGACGGCATGCACGTTAAAGCAACGAAAACGGAGGCTGTTAGAAATGCTGAGTGCCGGGAGGACTTGAAAAATTACAATATAAGTGAAATTTGGACGACAGCACAGGAAGCACGTTATGTTTTTTTAGTTCCTCAAAGTGTCAAGGGCAACATCTATTTGTGTTTACCTCGTGTGGTGGTGAACAATGTAAATAATGTTTATATTCCCCCTAGTGTCTTCGGGGGTAGTTTGAACACTTGGCATCACCAAGGTGAAAATGTTACTATAAGGATAAATGAGACTGTTTTACCTGATACTACTGAAGTGACTTCTTTGAATACCATTTTACATCACCCTATTACAATGTAAGTACCTATTGGTTTATTTTTATAAATTCTTAGAATAGTTTTTTAGTTTATTTACATTTTTTGTTGTGTACCTTATTGCATGACTGGATTGATTCCTACAAGAAAAGAGATAATAACAAACAAACTAATAATGCAATCATGCTTTACTTGCATAGGAAGAAGTAAGTACCCTAATAAGTTAGTACCTCATATTTTAAGAATTGAGCCTATAGAATATTTTTAAAATCTTACAAATCAAAGTTAGTTCCACTTTATGTTTAATTTACCTCAATACAAAAGTTCTTGTTCCTTACATTATCTTTAAAGTGAAAAGGTGAACAGCAAGTCATGCCTAAAATTTACACAAGGTTTTTTAGGAATTACATGAAGTCATTTAATTAGTCATATTTTGCCTACATCTCATTTATTCAAGATTATTTGCATATTTGTCTTAATTTCTGGTTAGTCGAATATGTAAATTGAACAATGTTACAATTGTTAAAGTTTAAAATTAGAATACAGCAAATTGTTAAGTACATACAATTATTGTAATGCTGCAAATGAGGGAAATCTTGATGGTTAGATTTACATTTAGAAGGCGTTTCAATTCAACAAAGTTGAATGATCTTAAAAACAAATATTTATGCTCATTGGTGCTGTTATACTTGAACTAATTTGTTGGTGACAGTAAAAAGTTCTTTTTAATTGAAATCACAAGGAAATTGCACTGCTGTGAAGGGTAAATATAATGAAGGAAGAGAAGAAAGAAATTTGTTTTGCTATTAGTGACGAATCTAAATCTCTTGGGGTCTAATATCACATACAGATCTTGGTGGTCACAATATCATGTAATTTCCCATTGAAGACATTTCATTATTCGTTCCAGCTTACCAATGAGTTTATCATTTATGTATTAGTAATCATTCTTGAAATCTTGCAATATATTGGATTATTTGAAAGTTATCTCTTTGACTTCCTTTTTGATTATTAATTTCACTACCTTGCATATTATAGGGTAGGATACTAAAGAAAAGATAGCATTAATGAGGTCTGGATCGTTCTTTTTTTTTACGTTCGTTTTTAAAACTTTTTAGATATAGGAATTTTAACATATGGGAAAAAATTATTAGGATCTGAGTATGCTTATGTCTGTCTATTAAATGATTTTGTTGTCATTATTTGACATTTATTGCTTCCCAAAATGTCATTTTTATATTTTATGTATAATTCTCGGTTTTAATATTAATAATCTTTTTTCATGCTAAAACTCCTGTTTTTAATAACTGAAAACACCCTGTGTAAACTAAAATCGTCAAATACACTACGAAAACATGTGAAGAATTGGTGTTGAGGTCACTGCTAATAGTAAATCGAAGGTAAAAAATTGAGCAAAATATTCTCAATGCCACTTAAAAGATAATACCAATTTGCTGTTTTTCTTTATTGTTGTTTTGCTTATTTTATTTATTTTTCGGACAAAGCATGTCAGCTATAAAAAGCTCAAATTAATTAGTGTGAATACAAAGTTGAAATAAAGCATTAGAGCATTAAATTAATTTCAGTTTATAATCACCCTTAAATGTTCTCAAATCGTAATAAGAGTGTAGCAGTCAGTGATTTAATCAGTAGTTATATAATTTAAAGAGTTTGCTTTTGTAAAAACAAAAGTTGCTTCTAACTTTTCAGGTTTAAAAATCTTACTTATACAAAAATAAGCAGAGCTATCTACTAAGCTGGTGGCCGACTTCTTAACTTAAAAAACAAACTTGAATTAATTAATTCGGCAAATTATATTTTAGAAAACATAAATTATTTATATGACTGCGGTCTTGTACAGTTTGCATCTAGAAACATCGATCTGACCGAACCTCCCACGTTACACGCTTTGAGCGCTTTGCGTTTTTTACCTTCTAAAGGAAAAGCAACGTGGGATTAAAGATTACGCCACAAAGCCGCCTTAGGCGTCCAAAGATCGAGCTTCGCTCTTTTAAGTTCAGTCGCTGAAGCTTTCTTGAAAAGTCTGATGTGGAACGAATTAAAGGATGATTGGTCTTTGTATACGTGCCTGTTTTGCTAGCTCTCGAACTAGGAATCATACGGCTTATCTTAGCGTCACGGTTTCGTTCAACGAAAGAAGCGCTATGAATAGCCTATTTCTGTGTGCACAGTTTTGATGAGAGAAAGAAACAGTCGAGTCATGGTATTGTCTTTTCAAAAAATGACTATGAGAATGCTGATGTTGAATTTTGGGCTGGTGTTTTGCGGGGGGGGGGGGACTTTCTGAGCTGAGGCGGTACATCATTTTAGTTCGAAGAATCAAAATTGCACACTTCTTCGAGTAGCGTCAGAATTTGTTACTCGTGAAGAGTGGCAACGGCCCAGGCCAGGAGTCCACAAAAATATCTTAACTAACTTATCAGTGGAGATGAGAATGAATGACACCATGGAATCCGGAGTAAAACAGACCTTAAACCGCCCTAATTAACTAGTCTCGGGTATACTGATGAACTAGAACTGGAATATTATGTACTATTTACAATGAGTCCGAAGTACAAGTCAAACTGAGATGCAGTTACGCCATCGTTGTCAGGACAACTGTTGCTGCTGATACGTAAGATAACTAGATTTAAAATACTTAAAGGGAGATCTACTAGATGGCGCATACGATTTGCTTGAATTAGAGTTCCCATAATATATTAGTTATAAGAGTTGGGACATGTGGAACCAGAAATCAAAACCACTTGATTTTAATAGCATTTGTCTAGAATTTTTCTTACTTTACCATCACTTAAATTAATGTCAAACAAATTGTGGAACGTCAGATTCACACAATCATATTTACGTCAAATTTACAAAAACCGTTAGATTACATCAAATTTCGAACATTTCAGTAAAGATTTTTGCGGTTTATACAGAATTTAAAGATAATAATTCCCTATTTACTAAACGCACTAAACTAACTGCGTCAGATACTTTATACCTGTCAAATGTATAGGTTAGATACTTTGTTATACTTTCAAATTAAAATTAAAGTATTAATTTCGTTTATCAAGGATATAATCTAAACATAAACTGTTTTGTTATTAACATCTTTAAACGAAACTAAATACAGACCAATTTTAAACAATAGTTGGACAGAAATTGTAGAATCAAAGGTTAATGTTTTTATATCGAAACAAAATCCTTATTGTAATTGACACGACTTTCTAACCTATCATTTTAATAGTCAATCTTACAGTCTGTCAACATAAAACAACATACAGGGTCGCTAAATAGTACGGAAACGCGCTGTCCCCGCAGAAACGGTAAGAAATAGGCAAATGAGATTTGGTAAACTTAAAATGGGTATTTCTTGCCATGTTTTGTGAAGGGAATTCAAAACAAATCTTCAATTGTTTTTCAGGACGGTCGCCATAGTCAATTTTTCTAACTGGAACACCCTGTATATGACCCCATATCTTGATAGAGATTTTCAAGACAAATTCAATAATATAAACGTTGCTATACTTATCTTGAAAGATTTTGGAGATAATCGCTATTCTTTTGTCAAGGATTTCACTATTAATTTTTATCAAAATCGCGTTACCCGTGAAACAGCAGAGGCAATAATCTAACAAAACGATGTGCGATTATTTTATAAGTATTAAAGTAGAAAAAACCGTAAAAATCTTGCCCTTAGCCCACTTATTTAAAATAATAGATCGATGATATAGCAAACTATATTTAATGGTGGAATAACAACAAACAGTGGCGAATTGATAACAAAAACACAATATAATTTTAAAACAAGTGTTCAAAATCGCTCCGTTAACTTCTTGGCAATTAAACAATCTCGTTTGAAAGTTTCGAAAGGAATTTTGCAATAATCGGGGGCAACTGCTTGCATCTTATTACGAATCCGTCTTTTAAGTTAAGAAATCCTTGACAAAAGAATAGCGATTATCTCCAAAATCTTCAAAGATAAGTATAGCAACCCTTATATCATTAAATTTATCTTGAAAATTTCTATCAAAATATGGGGTCATATACCGGGTTTTCCAGTTAGAAAAATTGACCATGACGGCCGTACGGAAAAACAATTAAAGATTTGTTTTTAATTCCCTTCGAAAAGCATGGCGAAAAATATCTATTTTAAGCTCTCCAACTTTCGCTTGTCTATTTCCTACCGTTTTTGCAGGGGCAGCGTGTTTCCATACTTTTTAGCGACCTTGTATACGGAATTATAATTTATAATGGATCTTCATGAAAATTAACTTCGTAACACAACAGTGACCATTACAAGCTAAATTACTCACGTTGACGGCTACATGGTTGTAAGAAATGTAAGGAAAATGTTCCTGAAAGTAATATTCTTTTTGAAAAGTACACTTTTAGATCACCGATGGGAACTGCTACATTTTCAGCTAGTGAAGTTAACGGGACCCAAAATTAGCGCATATTCCGTAAGGCTTCTGTAATTCTTGCAAAAATGCATTGTGCTTTAATGCCCGGTTTCTGAAAGCAATTTATCTAACCGACAAAATTATGCATTCCATAAATCACCAAAAGGTGTTTCTAAACGCTATGTTGTATTTATGGGACCGATATCGGCTTCATAAGTTATCGGAGCAAGTTGGTGCGATAAGTTATGTAACGCCGGCGCATTCTACATCGGTTGAGGTTTCGCGCGGCTTTTTTTCAATTACCGATCGCTAACAGCA
The DNA here is from genome assembly GCA_011009095.1 of Ignelater luminosus. Taxonomy (NCBI): domain Eukaryota; kingdom Metazoa; phylum Arthropoda; class Insecta; order Coleoptera; family Elateridae; genus Ignelater; species Ignelater luminosus. The sequence goes on along the minus strand of VTPC01006950.1, from coordinate 154,834 downwards.
GGTTATGTTTAAGATGAAAGTGCGGGTATAGAACGACAATATTGTTGAAAAATGTGTAACAGTTTCAAATTATTTCACTTTTTTAAAGTATTTTTTGTTTTTCTAGTGTTGCAAGTGCAGTAGCCACCTATCGGTTTTTCTCGTAACTACTTAAGAAACCGATACTTATAACGTAGAGTACCATATTGTGAGCAACACTTAAGAAGTTTATCGGTTCCATAAAGTTATGCATCCGATAACTGTATGATACATAACAGCAGCTTTCAGAAACCGGGCATAATTCAGATACGTAATTCCAAAAAAGTAATGTCAACATGACAAGTAATTCATAGTTGAAATTTAAAAAGAAAAACAACTATTCCTTGATATTTGGCTCCAACCAATCGGAGTGGATCACAAACGTGTCCAAACTCTGCTAATAGTATTATAAAGGAACTCGAGCTTGAATATAATTGATGGCTTTAAGAATGACGTCGAACTGGTGGGAATAGGACCCATGACCAGTGTTGCCAGATGGGAGGAAATTTCCCGTTTTGGTGGGAATTCTTAGGTGTTAGAGTGAAAAGAAAGGAAAATTAGGGAATTTTAACAAAAATTCAAATTCTTAAGATAACCATAAGAGATACGAATTAGAAAATAGTATATTTGAGATCAATTTACTGATGTTTATGGTTTTTTTTTTTTGAAAAAGTCCATGGCTTGCTAGATATTCGCTAATAAAGAATATATCCGATTGTCGTTTAAGTGGAATGTTTCAGAAACGAGCAAAGATAGGAAAAAAACAACAAAGAGTATGTTTTAGACAATTTATCTCGGAATAAAAAAAGAATAATTTTTGCGGTCGTCGGAGAATCAAAATAAATATTTCCTGCCAGGTTATGACGTCACTATAACGAATCTCTGCTCCCACCACAGTTTTCTACTGTTTACCTTTTGATACAATCTAAAATAACCTTATAATAACTGTAAACATAACCTCTGTTCTTGATTCAGCTCCGTATCTGTTAATTAAATTATAATCGCTAAAAATATTTCAAAAATGTTTAACACAATGCTGTAATAGTGCAAACAGAAATTCTTTAAAATACTTATTTATTAACCTTAACCTCTTTCCAATCAAAGACTGACAATTAAATGTTGACACTTGGCATTGTCAGTAAACCTGACGAATTCGAATATAACCAAAATTATGCTGCAGTACGGCGAATAATATTGCAGAAATGTATTCGTGCTTCATATGTTTTATTAAATTTCTAATAAATAGATTCTTGATCCAATATCTGACCATAATTCTGAGAAAGGAGGCAATCAAGAGTTATAGTGACGTCACTAAATAAAATTTAAAATTGAATTTATTTTTACGCTAAAGAGAACGCAAACATAAAAATTATTTTAATTGATATGCACATTCTGATTGATGCTTTTTTATACCCAATATGCACAAACCAGAAGTTTTGAAAACTTGGAAAAAGGATGCTCGTGTTTAAGCAACCGGAAAGGAAGTTAGTCATCTGGCAACACCGTTCACGTCTCTAGTGAATCGCACCACTATATTCCAAGTTGAGGTGCACGCTATTTATGCTCGCCTTGGGGAGCGCAGGTAAAGGCTATGGAGACAGCTCTAGGCATGTGGTCAGATTATATCTAAATTTTTCTGGGACCCGTAATTAGGGCTAGTCAGCAGTTAAAATACAGAAAATCGATGCCTTTATTATTATTTCTGATAAGGTTGTCAAATTTTCTGTTTGCGATTTTTGACGGGATGTACAGCAAAGCCGAAACCACAGATTAAATAAAGGTCAAATATTTTACTTCAACAAATTTGTGGATTCTGTTGCTCTCTCTCTCTCAAAGCAACTCCCAGAGCTTGCGATTTTGACATGTACTGCGCAAGCAGCACAGCTTGGTATGCGCTTTTCATAAAACGCGTAAAAGAGTAGGCGTGGTAAACTCCCAGAGCTGCAAATGTAAATGTGCAGACAAAAAATTGGAACATTGGAATAGGGAGTGAAATATCTGACCTTTATTTAATCTGTGCCGAAACTATGTTTCAGGGTTAAAAAATCCTAAATAGGATTATTAATAATCGGTTGTTGCATCACGAGGAAAAGCTGAAACAACACAATCAGCGATATCTTATACCTTAACAAGAGAAAGAAGTTCATAAAAATTTTCTTGAAAGATTATGTATAATTAAACTTTATATTAATAGAGAGCTTTTTGCTGTAGTATTTTGCAAACATACAAGTTTCAATTTAAAATATTTTGGCTAACCAACTCAATTTGAATCGAAATTTAATTTTGTAGCTACATCCATATATTTTATAAAAAAAACAAATTAGATTTTACTTTTAGAAGCGCATTATCATTGATAGAGCAATAATATTGTGTATTTGACAAACTTGAATATTGCTACTGTAGACACAGCTGCGCAATCAATTTCAGGATAGCAAATAAAAAGTTGGGTGGATAAAGTTTGTCTACACACCTTCTTTATAGCGTCATGATAATAATTATTTATTCTTTCTATATCGATTGTCTAGTGCGTCATGAAAACAATGGATATGCGTATGAGTTTTAACTTGTTAAATAAGCCTCCAGAATTGCATTTTAAGGATTATATCTATTTATATTCTTTTGAAATTAAGTAGAAAAGGTGAGATATGCGCAAGGTGTGCCAAATTCACTGAAGAGGAAGTTTCTCGATTTTTAGCGGTTTCTAAGAAAATTTACTTACATTTTTGACCAAAGTTCACACTTCGTAAAATACAAACTTTTATTTTTTAAATGAAACTATATTTTGGTACAATTTTGAATATACAGGGTTATTCATGACGTCTTTTAATAAATGTAACAGCCTGATAGGCAACCCAACCTGCACATTTCCAAAGTACGACGATATTTTTAAATTAAAAAGTTGAAAATCAAATTGGTTGTATCGTTTATGTTTGTTCATGTTCAGTTTGACGTTTTAAATTTTATTCTTGCATTAACGCCAATTAGTTTTAAAACGTGTTCGAATGATGAAAAACAACTAATTATTATAATATTAATTTATGGAAAGTGTTGAAAAAATTAAAATTTGATAGCAATGACGATATTCTTTACTAAGACATCCTACGGAAAGAATAAAAGGAATTTACGACGTGAGAATTGACCAATATTTTTGAAAAAGTCAAGATTTCATTTCGAAAACGTTTTGAACTCGGGTTACAATAATTATACCTTGTTTGTTTAATTTATCTCAATTTAAACGTTCTTAGTTTACTCATTACTCATTAGTTTTGTAAGGTTTTAGTTTGTTACATTGTGTTTGTTGTTCATAGCTAATTTCTGTATTGAGTTAATAAAAATCAATTATCATCATTAATTCTTTTTATTTCAACTTCTAACCTTAAAACAACTTTAGAGATATTCTTATGTCAAATTGTCATAACACACGCCGTGTTTAAATTACAAAAAGAAGTTGAAGTAATCTATGAAAATGTATGGTGGTATGTTGCGTATTTAAATTTCTCTAGGGTCGTCATCATTCGTGAATAACCCTATATACTGTTGGTCCAGCCGATATTTGAACACACGTCATCAAGCGCGTGTAGTAAGTACGGACAAATACATGTATTCTCCTTACTATACATAGTAGGATAATAAAGGATAGAAAACGAATGATATTTGTCATTTCAGTACTGTGCACTGATACAGTTTGTGATGTGTGTTCAAAAATCGGCTGAAACAACTGTAGGTTTGTTGGTATTGTTCCGAATAATTACCGAGCTGCAGTCTATTATGGTTTCTGTATCCATCAGTTCAAAAACAGTAGGCAATGGGAAATTTTTTTTGTGAAGACCCTGTCCAACGATGTATAGCAAGCGCGCAAGATTTTGAGGTTAGGTGCGCTGCACTGTGGTCTAAATTGCCATCGTAGCGCGAATTAATTATAAGCGTTCAGGAAACTATTGTAATCGATTGTAGTTATTTTTTATAATATTTATTGTTATAAAATAAAATAGAATGTAATCAATTTTTAAATATCTTATCTACAGTGTGGTCAAAAAAATTTACAATAAATGGAAAAAAATTAATCAATTGCTGTACGGAAATGAAAGTACTTCAGAATATTGATGCAGGTCTGAAATCGAAGTAAACGTCAATCAGAATCGTGAAAAGACATATAACATAAAGCAAGTACCCTTTATTTTGCACATAGAACATGATGTTATTAAGAAAAGTTGTTTTGAATTAAAAGATGTGTCCATATATGAGATCATGGTTTGATATCTCGTCGGGAACATGGTGAAAATGGCCGCCGAAATTTAAAAATTTTTTAAAACTGTTGCTCGAACTCAGTAACAAAATGGAGTTCGTTGTGGTTATGCTTTGCATTCCCAGATGTTTTTAAACTAAAGAACATCATCAGGGCAACAAGCTGAGAGGAGTAACAGTGGCATTCCTCTGTTTTTTGGGCCGATTAAAACAAAAAAACGTAATTTGCCTTCTTTCGGACTTTTTCGGGGCAGTTATCCGAGTTCCTATGGACACGTAGTTAGAACGCTTTGGTGCGCCGTGGAATGGGGAACAAAAAAGGTTCTATGCACTTTTTTTTCTCTACAAGGTGATTTTCTGTGTCGAAAACACGAAGAACTGAAAACGGTGAAAATACCGTCCTGGGATGGACACCCTTCGAGTTACAGAGACGAATCTGTTGCAATAGATGTACTTTAGTGACCTATGTGTGATTGTGTAAGCAAATTCCGCATTTTCTCGAAAAGAACCTTGGAACCTGGGGGGAGTGCCGCTTCCCTTCCATTCCTTCTAGCGGCTTTATCTTTGGGTGATTAATGCTGAGATTTGTGCATTTTGCTTCCAAACTCCGTTAAAATAGCAGGAAGAACTTCGGAGATAGGGAATTTTGAAATCTCTTGTGAATTCGTTATTTTTTGGTTCGTCATTTGTGCCGGAACGGTAAGTCCTATCGACTCGAAACTTTAACCATCGTAAAAAGTGTAAAAGGTTCTTTCTTCGAGAAAACATTCCTTGTCTTCTAAGTTGGATTTGATGGTATAACGTAGAAAAGCTGATGTCCATAGGTATACGTTCGGGTGGTCGATGGAAGTGTTGCGAGGAGATATCTTGTGCTCTCGCTACTCACCATAAGTATATTAATAAACTAAATGATTAGAATGACTTTGGCAAGAGTTCTTGTTAATTTCTTAGAAAAGAATCACGTTCTCGTGTGAATTTATTATTTTCGGCTTTTCGTTATTTGCGTGGGAAAGGTAGTACGTCCTATCGACTTAAAATCTTCACCATAGTGAAGAGAAGGCAAAATACGTAAAAATGTAGTGTACTGTCTTTTCGAAAAACCAACTTTTGTACCTGAAAAATCGCATTTTATAGGATAACAGACAAAAGGCAAAATCGAAGCGTTACGGGAAGATATCTCGCCCTCTCGAATATTTTATTCTTATGATGAGAGTTATCGCAGGCATAGCATGTGTGAAAAGAGACGGCATGGGCCGTCTGGCGACTTTTCCGGCTACACACCTAAACAAGCATGACACAATTATCACTCATGCTAAGGGCCCATGGGTTGTCTCTCATGTGACTGCGAAGCGGTGGTTCAGCAAGCTCAAAACAAAAACGAAGCCGAAGTAAGACACGACCAGTATAATGTGACAACGCTGCTAAGAGAGTAGAAAGCGGTTGACAGTTGTGAATTGTTAGGTTATGTTGTCATGTCATTATTTTAAATCATTATGCAGATTTATAAAAAGCATAGGGAAACATTAATTTATCACTAGAATTAACAGAAAAAAGATTAATTAACACAAATTATAATTATTTTAAAATTATCTTCCGCACATTTACAATCTACTCAACTACAGCGAGTAATAAGTAAATAAGATGTATGTGGATCGACTTGAAGCGGTTCACCATGAATTAATTCAGCAGATCTACAGGCCGTTTGTTTCTTTAGTCTGCGCTCCAATGGGGGCAGGTTAGTAAGCTCGCTTATGAGGTTGTTAGGATGATTTAACGAGCGGTCTCGGTGTTTGATGGCAAATGGTTGGATAACGTCTTTCACTAGTGGTATTCCAAGATCGTTGTGGATTGTCGCGTTGGTAACGAACCACGGTGCGCTGAGGATCGTTCTCAGAGTTTTAGTGTTTAATGGTTTAACACATCCCCAGAGCTGGATTCCATATGTCCAGATTGGCTTGAGTATGGCTTTATACAGGGTGTTAGTGAACTAATAGTAGTCTGGGAAACTGGTGGTAGGGGATATCAATACAAACAGAAACTGTTATACAACCATGGTCAAATCTCAACGGTTTTCCCAGAAATGATTAATAAAGTCCCAGACTTTCATACGTTATTATTCAATAATTAATGTAGATTTCACTTTAAGATTTGTTCAGAAGATTGGTCTCATCCAGCCTAATAAAAAAGTATTGTAAAATTTTTTTGTAAATTTATTGGTTTAGCCACAAAAGAACAAAATGCATTACGAAAAATGCATGAATGAAATTACTAAGAGAATTGGCAACTCTGCATTGGTTGAAAAGGAAATTACCCTTTCACACTTTCTCTTTCTTTAACCCTAGTCAAGCCAGACATTCCAGTAAATTGCGGGTGATTTGTTCCTTTTACCGTCAGCCATCTTCTTTTATCTTGGTCAAAGAAGTAAACCCATCTTTGTTCTGCTTTTAAGCTTTAAGGGCACCCCCCTAGGAAGTTTACGTACAACGGTACTAGTTTAAACCGAAAAAAAGACAAATTATTGGTACAGGAAATACACTAAAATTCAAAACATCTGAATTTAGAGCAACAAACAAGTTTTTGCAACCAGCCATGTGATTGCAATCATTTTAGGTTTAGTTTCTTTTTGTGCGCAATGGACGCTTATTACACCCTTACTATTACTTTTCTAACATCTTTATGCAATGCTAATAATTTAGATAATTTTTAATCAAAGAATACCTTGACACATACGAAGATGGGTGTAGGTATTTTTTAACAAATCCCCTTTTTCTGAAAAAAAACACGTACTCCTTAAAGTCAAAGAATTGTTCAGACTTTCTGTATTAGCACAAAATAAAATCATAAACAATCCAAACAGCAATTAAGCTTGTATTGTTTTCCAATAGACATTTTTCGGTAATTACAATAATCCCCTTTTTGTCTAATACGTATTTCAATTTACACACTGTATTATTAATTGTGTAAAATTGTTTTTTCAATTATTCTCTAAAAACCAGCATTTAACAAAAACCACAGTTTACGTAAATTTACATTACAAGAGTCTAGTTTTAAACGATTTGTGCAATACCGTTCAGTTGCTTAAAGAAGTAACAACCTACACCCCTTTTAAGTAGGTACAACAAACAGAAGATTATTTACGGTTTTATGACAAAGGATTCATCCCAGGTAAAACTTCTTAGAAAATTGAACCCAACTTTCTAGTGATTTATTAGGGAGTGTCTAAAATAAATTTGCAAAAGGCTATAATTAAGGTTTTAGTGCGACACCGTTGCCAGATAGTGCTAGCTGTTTTTCACATTTTCTCGAAAACGGAGCAAGATAGAAACAATTTTTACTAGAATTTTCTATTTCAAATGACTTTTCCTATCACCTTTTTCACGGAGTACTATTAGTTCACTAACACCCTGTAGAGTAGAAGTTTGTTCTCCTGGGTGAGTTGGGAGTTTCTACCGAGTAGCCAATGCATTTGTCGGACTTTAGGGTTAATTGCTATTTTTTGGCTTTGATTGATTAAGTTTAACTTCGAAGTTCCTTTCAGACAGGTAAGACTTAAGTATCAAGTAGATTTGCTGTAGAAAATGTGTTTTTATTTCGTAACGAAGTTCTTTCTGCTACACTTTGTCAAAAACTTGCTTGATGTCTAGGAACACAGCGGCACACATTTTCTTTTGCTCGAAGCTGAGGAGGGTATGATTTACGATTCTGTGGCACTGTTGGATGGTAGAGTGATGTTCTCGAAATCCGAATTGATAATCCAGGAGCAACTCTTCAGGGGTGAACATGTCCTTGATTCTACATAGAAGAAGCTTTTCAAATAGTTTTGACATTATGGGCAAGAGGCTTATTGGGCGGTACGATGTAACCTCATTAGGAGGTTTTCCGGGTTTTGGTACCATTATAACTTGAGCGCACTTCTATTGAATAAGAAAAACACAGTGGAAGCATGCTGTTATAAATAGTAGTCAGCAGGACTAAGGCTTTTCTTGGTAGTTGTTTGAGGAGTTCTCCAACGATTAGGTCATGTTCTGGGGCTTTGTGAGTGTGCAAGTTTTGTATTTCAGTTCCTACTTCTGCAGGAGAGAAGGCATTGGTAGAGGCATTTGGGAAGGGGCATCGAGATATTCGTTGATTTTCATGTCATCGAGGGAGAGAGCGGAGTAAAAACCGGGGCTAGATGATCTGCAAACAGATCGACTTTTTCTTCATCACTCTTGGCCTAATCGTTAAGCACCGATGTGATTATGATCGGAGTGTGATCTGATTTTAGATCATAGTTTGAATCAATTGAGCCGTGAATATGTGATATTCCCTTGGTAATAGCAAAATCTAAGACATCTGGTATTTTTTGTTCTGTCAGTGGGCCAGTACGTAGGTTCGCCAGTAGATCAATAACTGAGGTTGAGTTGATGCATGGCATCCAGCAGGTTTCTGCCTTTTGTGGTGATTAACCTGGATCCTCAAGTAGTGTGTTTTGCATTCCAGTCCCCAGATACCAGAAATCGCCCGCTAAAGGTAGTTAAAAAATGAATGTATTCTTCAGCAGTGACGATGTGTCTTGGTGGACTGCAAATCGCTGCCATGGTTATGGGCTAAGGGAGAGCGTTACTTTTTACTACACAACTTTGAATTTTGTCCGTTGTGTAAGGCTGCAATATTATTTTTAATGATAATAGCAGATCCAGTGTGCGCATTTCCGTCAGGGTGGTTTGCGTAATTTGATACTTTAACGACTGTTCTTGTCATTGCGTGACTTTCAGGAATTAAAAGAATATATGTTTTATTCATTTTTAAAAACAGGGTGATCTCTAAAGTACGAGGGCAGGCTGATAAAAAAGGTACCTAAGCATGAAGTAATTGAAATAAAACAAAGTTTTGATTATTTTTTAATATAATCCCCTTCGAGTTCAGTACACTTTTTACATTTAGATATCAACGAAAATAAACCATCAAAATAAAAATTTTGTTCTTGTCATTCAAACAAAAGTTTTCAACTTCCCACTTTAATTTATAATCACTAACAAATCTTCGTCCTCTTAAGTGTTGTTTTAATTTTTTAAACAGAAAATAGTCGCAGGGGGCTATATCTGGGCTATAAGGGTGGTGGTTTAATTCTTTCAAGTCCAATTCACTCAACACATCCTTCACAATACGAGCTTTGTGAACAGGTGCGTTATCGTGCATAATTAAAATTTCATTTTCAAGTTTCTTCTTCCGTTTTGCTATTATTGCATCTTGCAAGTTTCTCAAACCTTCAGCATAGTACTAGTAGTTTCCCATTATACTAGTTTTATGTGGTAGGTAATCTATCAATAAGATTCTTTCATAGTCCTTTGGTGGCGGAGACCCTTTGTGTTTCCATTGCATGGACTCTTGCTTGCTCTCGGGATCATAATAATGAATCCACGTTTCATCCCCCGTTACAATCTTTCTGATAACGTTTTCCTCCTGACTTTCGCAGAGATCAAAAAATTGCTTGGAAATTTTCACTCGCCGTTGTTTATCGAAAGGAGTCAACATCCCGCGGGACCCATCTATCACTGACCTTTGACTTCAGCAAACGGTCATGAATTATGGTCCCAACTCGTTCTCTACTAATCTGCACAGCCTCAGCAATCTGAGCAATCCGAATTCATCGATCTTCTAAGATTAATTGTTCAACTTTTCGGACGTTTTCTTCAGTGACGACAGAATTTGGATGACTACTGCGAGCGTCGTCTTCTAAAGACTCCCTATTGCACTTAAATTGCTTTGACCAAAATTTTATGTTTTTACAAGATGGGCCAGATTCACCATAAACTGCTGATATGCTGTCTTTTATATCAGTCAAAGAATTTCCTTCTTTCGTGAGAAATTTTATTACGGCACGGTGCTCAATGTTTTCCATTATGAAGAATATCACAACACTCCAGCACAAGAAAATTCAAATAACTAACTAGAATCACAATGCGACAATAAAATGTAGGTGACACGTATTTGACACTATGAGGAATACGTCAGAGATAAAATTTTTTACCTTTTTTATCAGCCTGCATGATTCGCTAGCCCATTGGCGTTCCAGACAGCGATTCTTAGTGATTTTGCCATTAATGGGAAAGCTTGTTGATGACTGTTGTAAGCATGCTTAATATCATGCTGTTTTGGTTGAGAAGCTGACTGAACATATTCTTAAATTTGTCGAGAAAGTTTGCGAGTTTGTCTTCCATGCTATTACTTGGTGTCAAACTTCCAGCAATTGGTGTCGGGTGTGCATAGCTTTCTAGTATACTATCCCGTTTGAAGCCAGGTATGATTTGTTGTTGATTTATGGTAGTGTCTACTGGTGGACGGACCGGTTAAACCGGAAATGAACACAACTTTGGTTTTTTAAATGACACCCTTTATTTTTTGTGACATTTTTTGATTCTCTGTGTTTTTCCCATTCTGTACATATAAAATTTTATAGGTGTTACATAAGAATTTTTTTGCTCTAAATCCCGCAAAAGGTTTGTAAGTATTCAAGACGGCTGTTGTCTACATGTAACTATTGTAAAACAACCGACAGCTTTTTAAACAGCAAACACGCTATGGCCCAGGAAAACAAAACTTCAAAAATGTTTTTAATTAATTAAAATAGAAACTGTTGAACAGTAACTACTAAAACAAGAAGAAAGCAACACACTCTAACTTTGAATTAATAAATTTTCTCAAATTTGCGATTTTACAGATAAACAATAATTCTGTCAGATTTGAAGTTTTGTTTTTCATGGCTATAACGTTTTTGCAAATTTTTCCAATCTGACAGAATTATTGTGTCATTTAAAAAACTAAAGTTGTGTTCATTTCCGGTTTAACCAGAAATGCAAAAAAAATTTGAAAGTGCCACCAAATAGCAAACATGCTCACAAACAACAAACTTTCTAACCGGTTTTTTGTGAATTGCAAGATAAAATAGTTATTGAGCGTTCCCTTTTTTTTTGGATGACACTGTATACTGAACATCTTTTATAGTTGGCAGGATAATTTCCATTGCATGTTAGTTTTCTTACATATTTTGGAATCGTGGGGCTGTTGGCCTTCCCTTGAAAACAAAGCTCAACTCTTTTTTTCATAAACTACGAGTGTTATCAATTGCCGGCATCAATTCTTCTAAATTATGCACTGCGTTTTGGAAAATTGTGTTTTTCTGGTAGGGAAAGATGAGATAATCTAAAATTGTCATCTTCGGTAACCCAGCAAGAAAGTTAACAACCCTATCATCAAAAAGTTGTTCCAAGAATGTGATTGATTTACAAATCTCATTGTAAGTTAACCGGATATCTGGAAGATTCTCACAAAATTCTTCAATGCAATAGTTAATTGAATATGACCGTTGACCATTTTCTAGTTTTTTACCGTTGCGGAAATAACTTTCAATTATAAAAGTTTTGTGAATGTAACATTGTAACAATGTAACTAATAAGTGCTTAAACCAGTATTCAAATTCAATTTGATATTTCAAAATGATGATTATAAACTAAAATTTGAATAAAACGATATTTGCCAAGAACACTCATTTTATGAATTTTGTATTTATGTTAATTTTATTTTTATGAATAAAGTTGTTTGTTCTGTTTTTGCAAATCTTTTGGTCACTTTTTTTCCAATTTACAGTCACTTTCTTTTGCTACTTTCTAGTGAAAATCTATCGTGAGCCCTGCTTATAATAAAGATAATACTATAAAAGATGAATTTCTGATAGGTAGATCCAGAAAACCAACCAACCAACCAACAGAATAAAGGTAGTACTAATACATAAATTTTAAATTATAGGACTTAAAGCCATTTCGTTTTTTAGTGTAAACATTCAAGAAACCTGCCCTACATTTGCCAAATCGTAAAAAAAACGCTTTGGCATTTGCTAAACAAATATTGACAATTCATAAACACTTGAATTTTGTCTCGTATCTAATAATGGACTAACCACAAAGGAAATGATACAATAGTAAAAGATAATTTCTATTTATAAAAATGAAAAACGAAAAAAAGAACTCTGCATGAAATATGCAAAACTTCGATAATTTCTAAAAATCTCCACGTAGGTAAATTTACTAAATATTTAAGGAAGGGTTAGACGTTAGAATATCAGGGTGCTAATTTTAGCAGCATGCTATAAATTAGAAAGTGTGGCTACCTAGGAATTGTTCTCAACTTCTTTTTTTGCAACCGAGCATGTTTTACTTTTATGATCCCTTTGTGCTACTGCTGAAATGTACTTATTAGAGAGCAAGCACACACGACCCACGCCGACCGGTAATTCTTGTAGAACATTAATAAAATAATTTCTATAATCTTTCTTGTCCATGTGATGATACATCATGAATAGCAGTATACTTCCGAGATAACAATTCACGTCATTTCAATGACAAATTTTTTACTTTTCTACGTAACTATTTTTACACTAACATCCTGCTATTGTAGTTGCAGATACTAGACGTATAAATTGTTGATCCACTCAAAAACTTACACAACATTCGAGGCATTTAATAATCAAGACAAGACCAAATAGCAATTTCTACTAAAAAATAAATAACTCGTATCCAGCAAGATTATAATTCTTCAAAAACTATAGTTTTTAAACAAGCAGGCTGTTTATTTGATAAAACGATAGGCGATCTCGGTAGGGAATCCCTAAATTGTTAATCTGCGAATTTGAAGAAAAAGTTTAATTAAAAAACCTGTTAACTCTGCATTATTCTTTATCTTGGCAGATTAATCTTAACACTAAGATAAAAAATATATTAAGATCGAAGAAATTTCAAACTTAGTTATTTCGTCGATTAAATTCGGCGCCAAAATTTTTTACAGTAGTTACAGATTGTTCTTTTCTCTCTATAATACGTACCTGTAAATGTCAAAACTTTCAATCAACCACAGCACTAGACGACCACTAGAACTTAACATTATTACGTCCAAAAAGTAATATACACAAATGGTTACTGCATATAAGGTTATAAATAACAATAGAAATATAAAAATCCGTAAATTTCAGAGCCAAAGAGGATGTGATAACGAAAAGCCTCCGAGGAATTATGAAATGGAATTAGATACAGCACAATGAAACAAAACGAAAAACGAGGGCATTATACAACACCGTTACACATCCTACGAGAAAATGCGTTTTTATAAATTTAGATTTCTGTTATCTTATAAAGTAATAAGTTTCATAGTTTCGTGTATATGTACTCAATTCTAGCGAGAAAAAGGAATATGAAAACATTAAATTATCTTTGTGTAAATGGCGTTTAAAGACGCAACGATGCGTGTTCTTTATAGTAAACGGAATGCTATAGCACAGGGTGTCCCAGATTTGATGGTACTAAATAGGTATCTCTGTTTATTAATGCAGCTACAAACAAAAAACTGATTGTACATTGCGACGTATTTTCTTGAGGTAGTGGTGACGGTACGGTTTCAGGCGCCAGATTTTGCGAGTGGGTTTACACCTCCACCTCATGGGTAGCTGCTGTGGGGACACGGTAATCCAGGGGTCGAACGGCTGAAACAGGCTTACACAGGCAAACCTTTTTCTGCGTCAAAATAAATATCTTGACAGTGATGTTCGTTGAAGTAGCTGCTCCGTCGCTTCTAACGGCCTCATCTTCCCCGGAATCTTCAGGTCTATGCACGGCCGGTTTCAAGTTTTCGACATGAAAACGTCCTACAAAATTACCATATAAGGTCCTGTAATTCGTACACCAACGGAGTGATCTTACGGGTAACACACTCAATGTACTTGGCCGCTAACTTCGCAGAAAATCTTTTCGTCGCATCAGACAAAACAGTGTTTATCTTCCATACATGTTCAGCTAGCTGAATCTTCACATGCCGCTTCCGCAAATTATACGTGCGAGTGTTCTTCTCGTACGCGAACCGCATACGATGCTTCACATCTTGAAAAATCAACACCACCAATGGTTATGAAGCCAAAGCTATAACTAATAACGTGTTATCAAGTGTTTGTTTTTGTGCAGCCAAACGGTTCCTTTGTATTCAAATCGCATGTTAGTCCTAAGAATCTGAAGGTGGTAAAAGTGTAATATGTTATTTTAAAGGGCAAAGAACAAGGATGTTTTTAAAAATGTTTGAACATAATTACGTATTGAATTTTTCTTTTTTACAATCTTATGAAAAGAAGTTAAATTTTAGAGTCCTAATTTTTTTTTAACTTTTTCCGTGTCTAATTTGTTTAATCACTTGGAGGAGTGGATGGAAATGACTGAAACTGATAGAGTTATTTATGAAAGATTATAAAATTATCATTATCTTCAAATTAAAAGTTTACGATAGTGTGTTGTTCACATTTAAATGGGGAAATATGTCAAATTAGGTGAAATTACGAAAAATGACAATATCTCAAAAACCGTGACCTATTAGGTTAAATAAGTTCCAAATCATGACTTCTACCACTCCCTTACGAATATACGACGGTGAACCAAACACCCTGTATAACAAAAAAACACGGAAAATATGGTGTAAATATTGCACAATATATTTACTTGGTAACCAAGGAGACGAAACAAAATTCAACTTTTGCTTGTGTTTTGTTAAAATACAACCAATAGTATACCTTGGAAAATTTTCAAAACTTTTCTTTTTACTTTAAAATCGTATTCTACATAAAAAAATAAGAGATGCGTATGCTTTTAGTTTTTTGATATCACCTCGGGAACGTGGTCAAAATGGTCGCCGAAAGAACAAACGATGTTTTGTTTTATAAAAATAGGAATTTTCCAAGAAAACAAACAAACTTATACATTTAACTTAACTTTTATATTCTATAACAGAAAACTGGATGCAATATCTACTAAATTTATATTTTTAAGATCTCCCAGTACTATAGCGAAAGACTTAGTTTTTGTATCTTGAATCTTTACCAATAAATGTGTTCCACTATAACAAATTCTCGTTACTTAAAAACGTCGTCGGCTCTTCTTTTTTTTGTTTTCGAGAAATACTACAAGAGCAACAAAAAACCAAGTCAAAGATACCCTTGGAATTTTAAAAGATTGTCTTAGAGTAATCTTTAAATTATGAATTCGAACATTAAACCCTGCATTAAACTTTTAAATGTCATACTCAGTTTGACTATTGAATATTTCCATTCACCGTTTTCATTCTTGATATCATTACTAAAATAAGGTTCTAATATGAAAATTTTATATTCCTCTGCTAACATTTTTAAATTCACAAAGTTTTGTAAATTAATTTTTGCACGACCGCCTGTAAAGTTGGCGCTGTACAACTTGTGGGCAATGTCAAAAGTTGACAATTAGGTTGACGTATCGATGTTATAATGGTCGTATCGATGTCGTAATGAAATCATTATACGTTCCTATGATCTTGGCCAACTTGATTTTTAATCTACCGTCAATGGTTTTTCTTTATTATTTTCTTTAAAATACGGTCGTGCAAAAAAATATTGTATACAACTCGAGTGTAAAGTGTGTTTTTTGGATTCGTAGGGTTTCCTATACTCATTCAGAAAACTTCACTTTACACTCTTGTCATACAGTGTGTTCAGCGAGGAATGGGACAGCGCAATATCTCGGGGACGAATGCAGATTTTGAAATTCTGAAAAGTTTGTTATAAATGTAAGGTAGGGGTACAATTTTGTGATAAAAAGTTTTCAAATTAAATGAGTCACCGCCAGGTGG
>VTPC01006950.1:0-138498 GCA_011009095.1 Ignelater luminosus | reverse complement strand
CAAAATATGTGTCCCTACCTTACATTTACAACAAAGTTTTCAGAATTTTAAAATCTGCATTTGTTCCCGAGATATTGCGCTGTCCCATTCCTCGCTGAACACACTGTATAAATAACTATTTACTGTAAATTAATTTTACTGTAATCACTTAAAACATAACCTGAATAAAATTTAAATGTCACTTGTATTATTTTAATAGCTTTTGTTTTACTTTTTTATTAATATGAAACTATCAAAGACAAGAAATTTAGAATCCATGGGTATCTTTGACTTGGTTTTTTTTACTGATACCTGCTACTTTTTTCAATATGAATTTTGTCGTATACAATTAACTGAAAAACTTGAAAATTTCTTCTTGTTTCTTCGAATTTAGTGTGTTTTCACTTACAATTTAGGTATTCTTTGGCACATTATAATAATTAAAAACTTATCGTAAACTAATAATTTAATCATTTTCATGGTAAATTTCTATTAACCACATTTATTTTAGTGATTAAATCATAAAATCACATATAAAACGACGTACAAAATGAGAAATTTGTGATACTTTTTATTTTTTTTTTCCTGTAAATAACATTAGTTACTTTTATAAATGTCAAAATAGAGAAATTAATTTTTAAATTCTTTATGGTTATATTTTTGTTAATCAAAGCATTTGAACCTAAAACAATGTATGTATGTTACCCATACATAATTAGACTTTATTGACTCGCCTCCGATTACGCGTCCAGTAAAGTCCTACATTATGTACTTGTAATATAAATAACTATTATGCATAAAAGACGGTGTTAGAAAAAATGTTGTACGTAACTTGTCAGGAAAGTGTCTCTGGTAGACTTCCTGTCTACTCATCCAGTATAGTATCTCTTTCCTGACTTGTTACGTAAAGAATATTACGTAGTTTAGCTTAATTCGCTTCTAAAATTTAATTTCCCGAGTGAAATTTAAAATTTTATTTACTAGAAAGAAAAGACGTTGCATGTGTAGAAAATTTACTTCTCATTCAAATTATGCATGAACTGTAATCAGAAATGATAGACAGTTAGAGTTCTTTGGAAATTATCCAAAATGATATGGTTTATGCCTCCCTGCAGTTTCTAAAGTACACTACCATAATTCACAGACGGATAACTGTCGTCTAGCCATTTTTTTAGTTCGTTTCCTAGTAGATGAGATTTTCCTAACTTCAGACTTAATCTGCCCCGTCATATTTTATAATAGGAATTGTTGAGAATTGCACTACTATAACAATACGATACTGACGTACAGACTCGTTCGCAAAACAGTAAAATAAACATCGTGCAATTTGGTTTCTTAGATTTGATATTTTTCTATCAGTTGTTTACTTCCCGCAAAATCCCCTGATATTACTTCCAGGTACGAGTAGCTTCCACGGGTTTTTGTTATCAATACTGACACACTTAGAAAACCTTTTGTGTGTGCGTATGTCTGTTATTTATAAAACACTATAAAGGAAGTGGTTGATATGCATTAATTGTAATCGCCGTGGTATTTATGCAGGTGCGTGTGTATTCTTGAGAATCAATAATAATAGGAGAGGGTGATGCGATCTATACAGTACGCGCTTTCCTTTCGCACTAGTTTTTACCGGCTTTTTCTTTCTGAACTTGATTTTATTGAAAAAAACCATCTTTTCAAATTCCCCAACCCAAATAATATCGTCACATGAAATGTGATTTTAAGTTCTTTTTTCCGTTTGAAATAACAACATAAACTGATTATCTAGATAGGCGCGTTGCGTATTCCAACTAAACTGTTTAAATTCACTTTTATTGCTTTCTAGGTCAAAACCAAATGGGTTTGTTGAATGTTAATTTGAACGAAAGCTCATGTTTATGCGTAACAGTAAACTGTATTTTTGCCTACATATAAGCCTATAGGCGTAAAATCGTATGTAATTTTAGCATGTTAAAAAAAAAGTGAAAATGTAGAACTGTTACATAAACGATTTCCTTTTTTTTTGTTTGGCATTAGATTAACATTCTTTTTCTAATACATACAAGATGCACTAGACGATGATTGTAGATTCCATTATCTGATTTATCAAACAATATATTAAAGCAATTAAAAGTATGAATGTCGCATATGCTGATGACGTCAGCGGTTTTCCTGAAAGAACAAAAGTAAATCAGACATAAATTCGTGGATACTATTCAGAAAGAATAGTTTAATAATCTCTTTGACGCTAAATAGAACGGAATTAATAAATAAGAAATAATCAAAACATAACACATGCTTAAACAAGGTTTCCGATGAGTTCACCCTTCAAGAACGCGGCGAATAGGAGCTTTTGCGCAATAAAAAACTTTTTCATATTTTTTTTAATGCAATCATTACGTAAACTTCGCTGAAACCCTTACAAGTCCGCATTTTGAGACTTCCTAATTTTAGGTTTAATTTCGTGGAGGATTTAATTAAGCAAAGTTCGGTTAGTAGAGAAATTGAATTCAAATGTAATTGTTGTCTCAATTCATCATTTACGCTTAAAAACAATATTAGCTCATTCTTCGCAAGCCATAGTAACTAAGCAAAAGTTGACCTGTTTGTGCAAATGATTCATCATTAAGTGCACATGTTTGATTCAATGGGGGAGATACAGAAGACATAATACAGTTAAAAAGCAACCAGAAATCAATAGCAGAAGTTGTACTGCAGACTAACTGAGAAAAATGCTGTTGTACAGGGTGTTTCATAAAATCGTGGCACACAGAGTTTGAGTTTACTTAAATAGAACAAATAATTGAATAACGTGAAAACTTATGCCCGCTTTCTGAAAGCTGGTGCTATGAATCATACAGTTATCGGATGCATAACTTTATGGAACTGATAAAACTTCTTAAGTGTAGCTCAAAATATTGTACTCCACTTTATAACTATCGGTTTCTTAAGTAGTTACGAGAAAAACCGATAGGTGGCTACTGCACTTGCAACACTAGAAAAACAAGAAATACTTTTAAAAAGTGAAATAATTTGAAACTGTTACACATTTTCCAACAACACTGTCGTTCTATACCGGCACTTTCATCTTAAACATAATCTGCTGTTAGCGATCGGTAATTGAAAGAAAGCCGCGCGAAACCTCAAGTGGGGTAAAATGCGCCGGCGCTACATAACTTATCGCACCAAATTGCTCCGATAACTCGTGAAGCCGACATCGGTCCCATAAATACAACATAACGTTTGAGAAACAACTTTTGGCGACTTATAGAATGCATAACTTTATCGGTTAGATAAATTGCTTTCAGAAACCGGGCATTGGACGTGTAAACCCTATAAAGCAATTACTAGGAAATAAGAAAATGCAGTTGTTTCATTTAAGAAATCGATAAAATTGGAATCTGCATTTCCCGATCGCCCTGTAGAAAAAGGTTTATATCTAAAATCCCAGTAAGCATTTCTAGAGACAAACTATTTAATTTTACTTTAATAAAGATGTGAATATAGATACCAATTTCTTGAATTATTATACCAGGGCCAGTCGAGAAGTCAGATAGCATTTCACAAAAATAATTGAATAACGCCGAAACTGTTAAGTGTAGACCTACATAATGCTGCGTTGCTGCAATCAACAATGAATGCGAAATAAGAAAATATCAAAGTATGCAGGGTGTCCCATCTAAAAAAAAATGAATAAAATTGTGTTTTTGTATTTCCATCATCCAGTATAAAAAAGATTATGTATTGCACCATTGTATTACTGCAAGGTATTTAGAACCAGATATTTCTCAATTACACCAGGGTCGCTCGCTACATTTAACGATGTTTTTCGAGAAAACGAATTGAATACTGCCGAAACTGTTTGGTTTAGACCTCCATAAAGTTCTATTGTAATCTGCATTGGACGAGCAATCAGAAGATCTCGAAAACACAGGCTGTTCCATTTACGAAAAACTTAAGCTCTATGTGGCTAGTAAATGAAGGTACTTCCATAAGATATTTTAATTATTATATTTCACAACCGGTTTCGACTTATGTCATCCTCAGGTGAACTACAATATATAAAATTACACTATATAATTTAAAATCTATTGTATCTCTATGTGTCACGCTTTTACGGAACATCCTGTATAACCAAGAATAATTCTAGGAAGCACAGAAGCTCGTTCTGTACAACTTTTCTTAGTAACATTTTTTGATATTCCTATAAATAACAGAGCTATCCTCCGAGAACGGACCCTGTGATATACAGGGTGTCCCGTAAATCGCGAAGAATAATAGTAAAACGAGGTTTTCTGTTTGGAAATCACCAAATAGTGTTTTGAACTCACCCAAGTTTGGTTAAGTTCCATGGGCGTGCGTCTGGGGAAAGGTGAAGTGGGGGGGGGGGAGGTGGGTGTATTTTAAAGATGCCGAAATGCCGCTTAGCTTGCTTATTCGTCTAGTGATTCTGTATGTATCAACCGCCAAAACAAATTCTTTGCGTTTTTAATTTCGCGGTTAGGAGCGTTCAAATTCAGATAATAAATAATTATAGCGAAACAACCAAAAGAGCTAGGACAAGCGCGGCAAATTGGCCCTTGAACACTCTTCGGTCCCTTGAATATTAGCTTTTTGTTTATTCTTCTCTCAAGTACACATATATGAAGTTTACTTTTTAATGAACAAGTCTTAAAAAATACAAAACCAAAAATACTAAATAGGTCTGTACATGACAGAGCTATTTTGAATTTATCATCTCCATCCAACATCTTCGCACACACAGCAGTCTCATTGAATTCATCGGTTACTTTCTCTCACTTTTTCTTAAACTGTTAACTGTTCGATGTTCTTAGGCTTCCCACGTGTCTTCAAGAGTTTCCGCTTTAGATCTCCCAATATCTTTTTTTACAGCGCAACAAAATCTAAGTTGTTATCAAGATAAAGGTATGATCTGGAATGGCGAAACAGGCGTACAGGAAGATGAGTAAGATCTTCGAAAGTAAGCTGGAGCTGGAGCTGAAGAAAAGAATATCAAAATGCTTTGTATGGAGCGTAATAGACATGGACTATGATGAAGAAGAATACGAAAAGAGTAAAAGCGCTGGAGATGTGGGTCTGGAGGAGGACGCTAATCATTAAGTGGAAGGATAAAGTTAGGAACGAGGAAGAGCTGAGAAGAGTTGGAGAGCAAAGATCAATGTTGGAAACAATTAACATAGGGAAAAGAAAGGAAGAAAGAAATGTTTTAAGAAAGGATTGTTTGATTAGAGATGTGTTGGAAGGGAGTGTAGAGGGAAGAGGTAGCGGGGGAAGAAGAAGGGCAAAGATGGTGGACGATATGAAGAGTTTACAGAGTTATGGTGAGATGAAGCGATTGGATCAGGACTGAAGTTAAATCTAGTCAAAACAGAATCGATCTTTCTTGGGATTTCCGAACCGTTAAATCCGTGCTTCCAGATACTCTTCTTTATAAATATTTCGATTGATCGTGCAGAGTTCAGCCTCGCCTGGAAAACAGAAAAAACCTGGAAAAAGATATGGAAATATAAATAAAAGTCGGGGAATTTAATGATTTTTTTAAATTTCTAATAACAGCAAAAATACTGACGTCGCCAACAAGGTCGGCTCAAGAGGTTAAGCATCTTAGGCGCAACCCGTGGGCGCCACTTGTTAAGGGGCGCCAAAGTAGTGTTGCCACCCGACCGGTATTCCACAAGGATCCCCCATAATATCATGTTTGGAGTCCAAGGAGGGACTCGCATGTTTGGTTTGAAACCCGAGCAACATCCCTTCATGTCTGTTTTGGAGTTCCCGAGGGGTTCCTTCAACAACCTTCGCTTAAGGGCACTGACATGATTTGAGTCGCCAATAAATACGGGACTATTCTCGAGGCAGTCTTTCCTAAATTTAATTTTTTAAATCTGACTTTTAGAAAAAGCAATATTGCGAAAACTACAAACCAATAAATGGCTTTAAATTTCGTAAATATGATGGAAAACGGGCGAACAACAGCTGCCAGAGCTGACGATTTTACAACTTTCTGGCGAGCGACGTGTTTCACTGTTACCGCAACAGCATTGGTCACCTTTTCGTTTTTTAATAGAGGTCACAACCATCGTGTTTTTTCTTTAATATATAAATTTGTTTTTATTTGAACGATTGAATCAGTTGCCTCAAAATTATTTCTGCAGTTCGTACGTCTTTATGAGACCTGTAATGTTCACACAAACTTAGCGATTGCATTTCTGTCCAAGACCGATTGTTGCGTGTGAAACAAGTCCTGATTGCGCATCGGTCTTTGAAATAATACGTAATAGACTAGAATAGGTAAATCGAATTTCCAGAAAACTTTCATGGAAATTCTGGGAAAGTCGTAAATTTTATGTACAGATCCCTTGCTAGGCAAGGTATTTTTCTGGAAACTATGTGACCTCCTTCTCTTTATCGGAATCACCGTCGGATTTTTTGTCACAATCAAAATTTCTGATCAAATTGTCTTACAGCTTCTGATTACTTCTTAACCTTTTGGACCGCTGCATGGAAGCAGTTGAGCTTCTTGGTCACGTCTCCGATGGAGATGTTGGGATTTGGGGTAAGATGTGCCTTTATCTTCGGATCAGTCGGTTTACTCTTACGATCTGCTTCCAACGTTTTCTTGGTGCTCAACCGTTTCTTGAACTTTCGAATAATGTCGCATGACAGTCCGAGTCAGTATTTTGTCATGACGAAACTGTTCGGTCATAATTTACGTCCTTTGTTTTGGAAAAATTTATTTTGATCGTTCAACTGTAAGTAATTTTGAATACATGGATTTTTCCGTCTGTAAATTTTATCCGAGTGGCCCCTTCCTTATTATCGACACCTAGATCCGGGCCTTTTGGGAAAAAAAGGGCTCCGCAACTTGTCGCAACAAAAGACAGTCGCTGGTTTTGTCGGTTTGTGCTAATTTGGAAAGTGCTTGGAAATTCTCTAACTGGTTTCATCCCCTAAAAGAAACAACTGGAACGCCTCGCGAGGAGGACAAATTCCTCCACTACAGATTTTGAATTTGAACCTTGAAAAATATATTGAATGCCAAAGCCATCTCTAGTTTTTCTTTAATCTTCTTGAGAATTGTTGATCTGCTGCAGGCGAGAAGAGACTGGCCCATCTGTGATACTTTTGGAGCGTTTATTTATAAGCTTGCCACTTTCTATATCGCTTGCGGAAAGTGAAATTTCAATTTGTGGTGAGTTATACGATAGCTTGGTCAAGGTGCCCAATGTAGTTGTGGATCTGTTTTTAAAATGAGAGTGTTGATGCTTAGATAGTGCTTACTTTTTCTATAATTGTCTCCTATTTGCCCAATAGAACTAGCAAATCTTGTAAGAAACTTTACCATTCTTTCCTTCTATTACTTGAAAGCCCCTAACCAATTTTCTTTTGGAATAAATGATTCAGATTAGTCACTTTCCTCATCAAACAAAAAGTTTCTGTCCCGCAGATTTTTTCTAAGCCGAAAAAATAAGCAGAAGTCATACACTGCCAAGTCTGGAGAGTATGGTGGATGTTCTATTACTTTTGATTTACCCGTGCTTGTGTATGGCACGTGTGATTTTCATGTGTAAACGAGTTTTTCATTAAAAATTAGTTGTTTTCTTTAAATTATGTATTCATTTTAAAACGATCCATCTTTAATACCTCGTAAACAAATGAAGATATCGAAATAAAAAAAAAACGTTAACATATTCATGCAGGGGGTTGTAAGAATACATAATTGACCCAATCATGGAAATGTTAGCTCTCGCATACATTGTCAAAATCTGTATGTGATATATCGTTGAAAAGGGAATTACAATAGCAATTTTTTGACGAAAACAAAATTCAAATTGGCCTTCTAGATCGCAAATTACAGCGCAAAACGTCTCGTTTTAGTGATGAGTTTAAATAGCGTTAGCCCAGTAAATCAAGTAAGTAGATGCATTTAAATTGTTTTGGTGCTTATTTCAGATATGAAATGTATGTAGACATTTCTAACTGAATAATTTAAATTGAATTGTCAATAGAATAGAAACAAGAGAAATTGAGCAATCCTTTAAACAATTTACATTAGAAACTCAATTCACATTATTCAACTTTAAATAGGTGCAGTGGCACATATTCTTTACTCAGAATTATCTCCGAAACAATTGAATTGGCCACCTTGGTTCAAAGTTACTTTTTGTACAGTCTCACTGTAACAACTAAGGTACGTAAGTCTCATTCTTTACGTAAATAATCGCATCTCGTTTGTTTTAATATGTACTGTAGATGAAAAAAGCAAGTGCAGCTATTAACGTGAGTTGCTGCGCTGCTTTTACCTTCTATTAACAATCCATCTTACAATAATCAGTTAGAAATGCTTGTATCCATCTGTTTTGTATCCGAAATAAGCACCAAATCAATTGAAATGCGTTTATTTATAGAATTATATGAAAGATCTGTCGAAACAATAAAAGGCGCTCGGTCGTGCTCGCATCTTCTGAAATACAGGGTATCCGGACAAAAAAAAAAAAATAAAAGACGGTCGGTCTCGTTTACATCTTCTAAAAGCCATTCCCTCATCACACCTATCGATAGTCTAAATCCCATCTCTATAGGACCGTTCCTGAAATACAGGATATCCAAAAAAAAAGACTGTTGTTAATGTCCGAATCGTTTGAAGCGCTTACCCTAGACACCTAACAGACCAAGTCCTATATCGATGGGATCAGTCCTTTCCTTAGATACAGGATATCTGCCAAAAAAGAAAATACTGTCGATAATGCACGGATCGTTTGAAAGCGCTTCCCCTACCACACCGAACAGTCTTAGCCTCGCTTTTATAGGACCAGCCGTTCCTGAGGTGTGGAATATTTATTGAAAAAAACAAGACGTTCGGTCCTGCCCGCATCTTCTGAAAACCACTCCCCTACCCCACAACCACAGTCCCATCTCTATAGCACCAGCCGTTCCCGAGATGCAGGATATCTGTCGGAAAAAACAAAAGACGCTCGGCGGCACCTAGAACTTCCTCAAAGCGTTCCGTCACCACTCGCATCAATTCAAGTCGGAACTCGATTACGCCAAATTTGTCAAAAGAGAAGCAAAAAAAAACTAAGGACGAAATATCCCGAAGCCGATACGACGATCCGTTCCGAAGATGCGACTTGTCCCGCTCTGAGAAGAAACAAAGACGGTCGCTGCCCACGTTCTCGGTATTAAAGCGTTTCCTATGTACGCGAATGGTTAAAATTTCAAAATGCCGGCCGATGGAGGCTCAACGGCAACGACGGAGGACGACCAATGACGAGAGAGCGAGAGATATCCTTGATATGCATGCAAGATTATAGCTTGAAAATATCCATATATCTATCTATCCACTCAGGAAATAAAAAAAGGTTTATCCCCTCTTTGTCTTACGTGTGGCGGTTTGTATTCTCGTCCTTGTTTCACTTCAAGGACTTCAGATTTTTGAGTTTTTTAAACAGTTTTGTTCTTTCGATTAAGTAGGACGCTTTGAATTTTGTTTTTACTAAACGACTGCTATTGTTATTCCCTTTCTAACGACGTATCGCAAGTAGTTGTGTGCCGTTTAAGATTTCGAGGTTACGTGTGCGGGAGCGAACACAGCGACCTCTACCAACGGGTTAAGTATGTATTCTAATATCCTCCTCCATAAATAGATTCACGTGTTTTTTTCTTGTTTTGATATCTTCATTTGTCTACGAGAAATGAATGTTTTAATGTTGATAACGATAAGTTAATTAATGTGTGGGTCCAAACTTCATTTAATTTTTCTTGTTTTCTGAATATTTCAAGAAGAAGGTGAGATATTGGAATCAAGTTTTCTACATGCTCGTTACTTTTATTTTGCGTTTTCTATATATGTATAAAACATTTTCTTTGAATTTCTGTTTCAATTACCATATTTCTAGCAAATATGTTTGTTGTAATGTTTATTATGTAGTTACCTGGGTGTGGATTGGGATAAAACAAATGATGTACTTATAACAAATGTCATACATAACCTTGATATGTAATAAATTATAGTTGCACAATAAAAGGGATATTATATTATAATTTGTGCCCCTGGATGTAAAAACACATTTGAAAATGGTGTATTATATTATCATAAATCGAGAATGGAAAAAGAAAACGTAAATTTTACAGTTTTAAACGTTTATAAAACAATGAAATAAATATTTAAATAAATTGTTATTTTTAGGCGAGTAATAATAGGTAGATTCAAAACAGTTTGATTAAAATAATAATAGCTTATTAATTCTAAACACGTTTTGAACAATCTGTTTAGAACATAACCCTGTTATATCCATTTCCATCCGCCATGTTTTGACTCAATGTCAGAATGACAGACAGTGTTGTCACATCAGTTTTCTTTTAAAGATTATACGCCAACCTAAAAATGACGTAGATTTAAAAAAATAAGAGGAGTAGATTTTCTTTTACTTTTTAAACTCGACGTGAATGCTCGGTATTTAATAATTCTTAATAAAGAAATTTAAGAAACACTAAACTTGCAAGAGAGTAAACGCAGAGTTGTCAGACTTCTTATAAACAAATAATAATAATAATAATAAATAGATTTATTCCCTCAAGGGAAGAGTTCAGCAGAGCTGTGCTTCCACTCCCCCCTTCATATTGTACAATTTACATATAAATTTAAATATTTAAATATCAAGTAATAATCGGGGACAGTAAGAAAAAAAGCAAAGAGAAATTCGTGAATATCCTTTTTTACGGATGCGGAGTATACAAGCAATCTTTTAGGTTAGTACAACGTTCTATAGGGAAAATCATCAACCAACAGATGGCGCTAAATTTCGTCAAGATGTATCAGAACTGATGTCAAATACTGGACAAGCTTGTCTGCAACTCTAGTAAACGATGTTTCTAGTTATATTAAAATAACAAACTGCGTAATAATAATAAAACGAGAAAATCAAATCACAGATTTTATTCCTCATAATATCACACTCTGCATTTTGTGCTACAGACCCAATAGAAAAAACGCCACTAGTAGATCCGTGTTGCCAGGTGTGGGGATTTTTCCTCAGATTGGGGATTTTTAAAATTTAAAAAAAGTGGGAGTTACATAAAAATCGTAGATATTTTTGAATGAATTTGCAACTGGAAAAATAATGTTTCTTCTAGTTTTCTTTATTATTGTTGACAATAATTAGAATTTTATGTCTGTTCTTGGATGTTTTGGAGCAAGTACAAAATTTCCTAACTAAAGAAGTTTTCTGAGAAATCCATTAAAGAAATACCTATTGGAAAAAAACACTTGTCATAACAGTGAATGTTCAGATTTTGGAGATTTATAGGCAGCTGATAATATCACCATTTCTCCAGCAGTTTTGATACATCTTGACGATATTTAGCGCCATCTGTTGGTTGATGATTTTCCCTATAGAACGTTGTACTAACCTAAAAGACTTCTGGTGTCTACGAGCAAGCAGCCGACGACAAAACTGCTGGCAACATTCGTTTGCAAACGGCGCCTAATATCTGCTGCTGGTAGCGCGTCAACGAGATTACAGCTCGTGGACCCGAGCTTTGATTTTAAGAATTTATGTAGTTGGAGGTTTTCAAACCGATATTGGCGACACCTGGCAACACCGTAGTAGATGCAGTAGCGAAGCTAATTTTGTCATTCTCATCACGAATCCACCTGTCCACAAACCAATAACAAGCAAAACGTCTCAAACCTAACCTACAATCACATACGTTGGATACTGCGTACGCACACGGATTAGAAAAGTATATACTGCCGGGTGTCGATGCGACGACCATGTTTGTATCCTAAACTGTGGTCAGGTCAACTTTCTTGCAATTCTGAAAGCATTCAGCAAAATTCGAATTACACTATAAGCTCGCGGCTGTTGAATTAATTCTCTTTTAAATCTTTCAAATTTGCTTGGCGTTGCAATTGCAGTTTGCGAGATAGATTTGCTTGAGAGGAGCTAAAGAGCGAAATTATCAACCAGAACGAGGCAGCCGTGGCAACACTGTTGATAGCTCGTATGGCTACACAGAGTGACTGTAATTCAAGCGATTTGAGTGC
Organism: Ignelater luminosus; assembly: GCA_011009095.1. Lineage (NCBI taxonomy): Eukaryota > Metazoa > Arthropoda > Insecta > Coleoptera > Elateridae > Ignelater > Ignelater luminosus. The sequence continues at coordinate 126,473 of VTPC01006950.1, read as the reverse complement.
GCCGTCTGTACTGTACTGTATTTGTAAACACAAACTGGAAATTATTTCAATGAAGTCTTCGAGTTTTGGTTTTTAGGTTATGTAACTGTTACAGTATATTTCGATACGAGTGTATCGATGCATGTTAATCGAAGCAAGTTTTTTGTAATCCTATACACAAAATGAGAAAAAAACATTAATTTACTGTAAATTTCGAGGTTAACTTTGACAGATGTTAAGCTGGGAAACAAGAAAGCTAGAAATAAAAACGCGCTACTTTGGAAACAAGCGAATTGATACGTACTGAAAACAAAGTGGGCGTACAGCAAGCACTTGCTTATGTTGGGAGTGATGGGGGCAATTTTCGTTTCTATCTCGTTTCCACTACAGGTGACTCCAATGTACTCTGGCAAACTAATGCAACTCCAATGTACTCTGGCAAACTAATGCAACTCCCTATGCGTTCAGTGAGCTTAGACTCCCTTGTATTTAGTTACTTATAACATTTTCGTTTGTGTACAAACCAATTACAAAAAATATTAAATTAAGCAATTCATTAAAAATGGCCAGCCCCGCATTTTATTTTAAAAAACTCTGACTAACTTGATAACTCTGAAGGTAAGTAAAAATACGTAAAAGCACTGCCGTCTCAATATTCAGACTGCCAGTTAATGAATTAATAAACGCGGTGGCTTTATTTTGTTTTCCTTTCTATTTTTGTTGTTTAACTGAAAACAAAACGAGAAGGAAAATTGTGATATCCCGAAAGGGTAAAAATTCAACTATATCTGAACTATTAATTCGTTTTTGCAAGACACTTACCTGCTAATATCCAGAAAGGCATTTATTGCAATTGTTTCTTGGTTGTTTGATTAGTATGAGGTGTTCTTAGGGGAAAGCTGTTTTTCTCTCGAATCTTTACATGAAAATGGATCCTGTTCTGCATCAAAGAATTTAGCAATCTACAAGAATCAGCCAAGAAAAGAGAAACAGTTGATTATCTTAGGAAAATAATGCCAGCAAAATCGATAAAGATGCAAAAAGTCTATTAATTTTTGAAGTGAAATACCCATGTTGAAGAAGAAGATCACGGCTACACGCAGTGGTATCAAAGGTTTGGCAAAAACAGAAACATAAAAAGTAAAAGGGTAAGGTTTACTAGGATGGTGGTGCCCCAACCAGCCATCTTCAGCCGCGTTTAAAATTATGGGTGAAGAAACGCATTTTAAAAATAGGATCGGAGGATGCAGATAAGCTTTTTTATTTTCATATATAACGGTTTTTTAGATTATTACATAATTTTTAAATTCTCAAAATCAATTGGATGTGGAATCTAAATGTTGCGTAATTCTATTTAAAATGAAGAAGTTTCCGCATATTTCTCGATTATTCAGTTGTTGTAATTTAATGTTTCTCGAAGGAAGAATATTGCAATCGCTGTTACATTCTGTTGTTAATTAAAGGATTTCAATAACATAAATATTATCATTTTGCAGAAACTTCCGAAGCTACTCACCATTAAAATATTCCACTGATAAAAACGAGATAACACTTTTTTTTTCTTAATGATTTATATCCACTTATAACTTTACCGAAACGAATTAACGGATCTTCCTAATTTTATTAATGTTAAACTCTCCTTAGCAACAGAATTTTATAGGAGATATCTTGCAGAATTTACCACTTAAAAATAGTAATAATTTGCACAGACGGAAATCGGAAACTTTTACCTATATCGAATCCAGATTTATTATAGGCGATCCATGCTTAAAAGTGTTTACACAAAAAAAAGGGAAGTTATGTAAGATTTTTTTTGTACTTAAGCATAACTTTGATAACATCAGAGATAAAGTAAAAAATGTGATAGAAAAGTTTTATAGAATTTGTCGTGCCACAGTTTGCCGTCAATAAATTGTTTCCTTGACCTATTTTCCCGTGCGTTAATGTCAAACTTGTAAAAATATGGAATATTCTCACACTTCTCCAATCTATTAAATTCACGATGATTTATGTCTCCTTTTTAGATTGGAATAAAAAAGCAAATCGATCTCACCTAAACTTAAGAACGCAACTATTTTTATCCCAAAAAATAATTTACTACACGGACTGGAGAGCTTATAACCGCAAGAGATGCCAGATCGGTTAAGTTAGGAAAAAGAGGTATTTATTTTGGGGACCAAAACTGATTATTCACTTTGCAGTTAGATGTATCTGTAGATAACGAAAAGGAATATGGAAAAAGTATTCTTGTAGTTGTTTTTCATTTATGTGAATTTGTTTAAATGGAACGCCTACTTAATTCTGATATCATAACAAGTCAGTAACATGATATTTTTTGCAACACAACAAAATAATTAAAAATTGTTTGAATCTTTTTTCATTAAGAATCACGTTTTCAAGGTCACAATTGAAATTTTTTCCAAGATATGCTATTGATTGTAATTTAACAAAACACAAATAAAAGTTGAATTTTGTTTGTTTCCTTGGTTACCAAGTAAATATATTGGTGCAATATTATGCCGTATCGCATTTATGCGTTTTTTGTATTTTCTTATTATGAAATTGTACGCGGTTATAAAGTAAGTAAGTACATTTAAAAAATAATATTCTTTTAATTTTAAAGGTAATTCTGGGTGTTTTGAACACGAAGTTTTGCCAAAATTCAGCAAAATAATTGTAACTTAGAGAATATCATTGAATTACTCATATGAATATCCAACTTTGTGTTGAAGTCTGAATACCGACCCATGACAATCCTACATCCTGTATAAGAATGGTTGACGACTTTTCTAAAAATATTTTTCAATAAAACTGCCTTTCATGAACAGACAAATCACATTTAAATCATTCGCAGGCAATAATCCATTATAAGAACTTTTTATTTTCCTTCTGCATTCTAAAAAGAAACCCTTAGGCGTTTCAAATCTAATCTCACAAATCCAATTTGTTAACAATAAAATAAAACGTAAATACATTTTGCCTATTCTCCCAATTTTTCAAACTCCTTAACGTGCTCGATGAATTTTATTCTCCGTATAATAACAATATTACGACATAACAGTAAATTAAATGAGTTCCATTCGAGGCTTCTTTTCCCAGCATAATTAATTAACTGTAACGTTACAAACGTTGCCAAAAATTAGCATAATAGTAGAGAGTTAAAAAATATCTCAATCTATATTTTGTAAAAAAGAAAAATTGCGTTTTCACCTTGTTATGCTAACCTTGAACCGCCCATGACCTACACAACACGAATACTATTATATAGAATAAAGCTGAAAATTAAATTATAACCTGCCAAAATTGTAATTCAAGGTTTATTCTAAATAGTTGCGTTAACTCGCGTTGTTATAAAGTTTCTCCCAAGTCTGCTCGTTGATAAGATTTAGAGGAAATGTGTGCATGTTACTGATTCATTTAACGACGGTGGCCTCCCTCTCGTGCATAGAATGAACTAACTTAAATCTATGACATTTACTGTTTCCTTGGTGACGATTGAATTTAGCTTCCGGGTGTTTAATGTCTACAATCATTAGATTATTAAAACATTCTTTATCGATTTGTTCTGCAAATCTAACGTAGTTAAATACTTAATAATAGTAATAAACTAGCTCGAAAGAAATTGTAATTTTCCTCGTATTTTAGTTTTTGAAGTTCAAACAGAACATGATCAAATTGCTTGTTACTTAATATTGATGCGGCTGATATTTTGTTCTGTTTTAACTTTTGAACTGTTATAAAGAAACAGTTTCACACCGATATTAAGATGAAATTTCGTTGGACCGCTGATTCCAATGATCAATCGTAAGATGCTTTTTTGGGTAAAACGCTATGTTTAGTCGCAACAACAAAATTCTACCTTTACGTTTAGATTGCCCGTGGCGAACTTGCAAACCGAATTTAGAGACTTAGATGTGTGTTTTCAAATGTCTGGGAATTCTAAAAAAAGATTCGGAGAATGCAGAGAAAAACATCGGAAATCTACTCTAAACACTCGAAGACACTAAATGACCAATAGATCATTAGTTCGAAATTACGAAGCGTTTAATTTCTAGACGTCTTCTTGTAAACAGGATGGTGCGTTGTGCCTTGAATGTCTTCTGCTTTTTGTTTGCTATTGCGCGGCGCTTAGTCCATTTGCGTGTTACGTTTTATAGTTTTGACTGATCTACTTGTAATATTATGCTTGAAATGTGAAAGGGAAACTTAAAGCCTGATTACTAGAGAACTTAATATGTAGTTATTTGTACGAGTTAACAGATTTGCACAATTCGTTTCTTGAATGCCAAAATTGCTGTCTTGACTTGTCCCGTTTCCTACCTAAAATTTATAAGTTTGTTAGTTTCGCGGCTCCTGTCGGGATGTTGTCACGCCTGCAGCCCTTTGATTCCTTAACCCTCTTGGGGTATAAACGGGTATGGCGCCTGTCTGCATACATGTCATACTTGGCTCTCCAACATCGATAACTGAAATTCTGTATTCACCCTTTGTTAGCGTCTATATATTCTTAAAAAATCAAGTAGAAGCCACAGTATAGTATTTCTAACATAAAAATTTCAAGATATCCGAAAACTATAAGAAATAACATTATACATTAAACATACTTTCATTTATCCGGTTTCCTAAGGACGACTAGGCTGACGCCCTTCATTGACTTTCTTCAGGTCAGATGCGCGTTTTCTGTCAAAGAAACAGAAAGCGATCGATGGTACCAGGATCTCAGAAAGCCATTCGTCTACCTGGCAACCCAAGTCTCAAGTCGATACGACCAGCCGTTCCTGAGATACAGTAGAAGTGCCAAGAAAACAAAAGACGATCGACGTTGCCCGGATCGTTTTAAAGTTGTTTCCCTACGACACCTGACAATCAAAGTCCCAAATCGATAAAACAAACCATTCTGAAAAAACAAAAGACGATCTACCAGTCTGAAAGCTATTCCATCACCACATCTAACACTGCAAGTCTCAACTCAAAAAGGATCAGCCGTTCTGGAGATATGGAAAAAACAAAAGACGACTGATGATGTCAGAATCGCCCAAAAGTCGTTTCCCTACCGCACTTCGGTCTAAGTCCCATCTAGATAGCATTAGTCGTTACCAAGATGCACAATATCTGCCAAGAAAAAAAATACACAAAAGACGATTCATAGTTATCGGATCGTTTATAAACAATTCCCCCAACTACACCTAACAGTGCAAGTCCCAACTCAAAAGGACCAGATGTTCGGGAGATATGGATTAAAAAAATCAACAAAAAAAAAACAAAAGACAACGGATGATGCCAGAATCACCCGAAAGCCGTTCCCCCACTACACCTAAGGTTCAAGTTCCATCCCGATAGCATTACCCATTACTGAAATGCAGAATATCTGTCAAGAAAAACAAAAGACGATCGATGATGCTCGAATCATTGAAGACATTTCCCCACCACACCTGACGGTCCAAGTCCCATCTCGATATCATTAGTCGTTACCAAGATACAGAATATCTGTCAAAAAAAGAAAACAAAAGACAGTCGGGGTGCTCAGATCGCTTAAGATCCATCCCCCCACTTCACTTACGGTTCAAATCTCATCTCGACGGCATTAGCCGTTACTGAAATGCAGAATGTCTAAAAAAAACAAAAGACGACCGATGATGTCAGGATTGCCCGAAAGCCATTCTACCTTCTCACTTCACCTATGGTTCAAGTCTCATCTCGATGGCATTAGCTGTTATTGAAATGCAAAATATCTGTCAAAAAAAAACAAAAGACGAATAGTGCCCGGAGCGTTTTTAAGCCACTCCTCCAGCACACCGAATAATCCAGCTCCCATCTCTGTAGGACCAGCCGTTCCCGAGATACACTACATCTGTCAGAAAAACCAAAGACGATCAATGGCGCCCGGATCGTTTAATATTCGTTTCCTTACCTCACCTAACACTTCAACTTCCAACTCGATAGGATCAACCGCCCTCGAGATACGGTACGCCTATCAAAAAAAAAACACGATCGACAGATTCATTCCTCTACTACACCTTACAATTAAAGTCCCATCTCGATAACATCAGTCGCTTCTGAAATACCGAATATCCTTCAAAAAAAGCAAAAGACGATCGGTGGTGTCCTGATGGTCTGAAAGCCATTCCCTCACCACACCTTACAGTGCAAATCCTAACTCGATAGGACCAATCGTTCATGAGATACAGGATATCTCGAAAAAAACAAAAGACCACTAATGATGCCAGAATCGCTTGAAAGTCGTTTCCGCAGCTCACCTACGGTCTAAGTCCCATCTCGATAACATTAGTCGTTACCGAGATACAGAATATCTGCCAAAAAAACAACTACGATCAATGATGTCCGGATCGTCATCCGCCCCTCTCTCTCTTTCTTCCTCTTCCTGTCTTCTCCCTTTCTCATTCCTTCTCACCCCCTTTCCCCCTTCTTGCGTTTATCTTAAAAAAAAAAGAACAAATAAGATACGAATCGTTTCATCTAAAAACCTAAAACTCGCGAAAAACAAAACGAAAGAAATTGAAACACACGCGCCACAATCAGGTTTGTTGGAACGAACAACACGCTACGCGGTCGCCTTTTGCTTTGTAGTGGTTTCATTAGTCTCGTTGCGTTGGTTAGACAGAGTCCGCGCCGTCGGTTTTTATCCGCTGGAGTGTAGGCCGTATCTTAGAATATAAGGGTTACCGAATCTTCAGTGGAACGTAGTAAAGTCTGTATATGAATGAAGAAGAGTTCAAGTTATCGTGTGGACAGACGGACAGTTACTTAAATCTTTGATGGTAAATGTGGAAACAAGATATAAAAGGGCTTGAAGTTATTTCCATGGACCACTTGCAACTCATCTACGAATCATAATTAGAGAGGCATTATAGACTAAAATATCTTGAGTAAAGAACAAGCTTTTCACACCGGACAAAAGAACATTCTGCGAGAATCTGAACGCTTAGAATTGAAACACTCGCTTGGCGCCCAACGTGAGGCTGTGTAGGTAAAGATTACAGCAATACCAAAGTAGTTCTTTCGGATCATTAAAGTACCTACATTTTTATAATCAGGTGGGTACCAGTTCCCAACGACTTAGAAAACCTGGAAAAGTCAGGAAAAAGTTCCCAGTTGCATTTCTCATTCTCGCGTAGCAAGTGGAACTTTTGTTGGATTCTCCTCATCTCGAAATATCCAAATAACCGATTGACGTTTATTTTCGGGTTCATAGGAATAAAGCTATGATTCGTCATCAGTTATGATGCCGTAGATGAGATGAGATTCCTTTGTTGAATCGGCTCAAAGTTTTTCGACATCCATTGACTCGAACCGTCTTTTGCCCTTCAGTGAAAAGATACGGGATCCAACTGGAAGAAAAGACATCAATATCAACGGTGAATACTTAAATAACCTCCGCTTTAGAGACGATATTGTACTCCTTGCTGAAAATATGGATGATTTAAAAACAACTTTAGTTGAGCTAAATGATGCTGCAAAAAGCTATGGTCTAATAATGAACGCAACTAAAACAAAAATAATGTCAAACTACAATGAGGTAACAGAAATCAATCTTAACAACACGAAAATCAAAGTTGTAGAGGAATGGAATATGCATGCCTTGGCAAGCTTAAGAGTATATTTAAATTCAAATTTCCACAACATTTAAAAAAGTATTCAAGCAGCGTGTCTTACCAACTCTGATGTACGGTCCAGAGACGTGCAGTTTAAATGAGGGAAAGATGCAATACCTTAAGGATACGGTTTCAGGACAAAAAGATCAACGAATGGATCCGCCAGAAAACAAGAGTGAGAGACATATCAAGACAAATAGCCAAGTCTAAATGGAAATGGGCAGATCATCTTATGAGAACTGAAGAGAACAGATGGATTGGGAAAGTAACCGAATGGTGGCCTAGAATAACGAAGGGAAACCCAGGAAGATCAAAAATCGAGATGGAAAGATGATATCCAGAAGATGGCAGGAACTCGATGGATGAGTCAGACCAACGATGGAAGAGGCGTATATCCAGAGATGGAGTGAAGGACGCTGACGACGACGACGATAAGGATATCGATAAAAACAGATTCCATAGGGAATCCAAATACGTGAAGATATTCATAGCTCTCGCGGAGGTCCGGCGCTGCCACCTTTATGCTCTCGCTCAGCCGCTTTGTCGCGCCTGCGGCGCTCTACTCTTTATATCTCTCAGAATAACAAAAGGTATGACAGCCTTCGGCGGTCACCGGTCAGGCTCACTTTTGCTTGCTGACGGTCCTCGAACACAACATCTCTGCAAAAAAGAACAAAAGACGATTGGTCCCACACGCATCTTTTGCAAGCCTTTCCCCACCGCACCTACCTACCAAAGTTCTATCTCTTATAAGGTCAGCCGTTTCTGAGATACGGGATGTTTGTAAAAAAAACAAAATAAGGTCGATTTTGCAAACATCTGCAAGCCCTGCCTACTAAAGTTTCATCTCTATAAGATCAGCCGTTTCTGAGATGTATCTAAACCATTATGGCTTGGACTGCACCCTCGAATGGGCAATCTTTGGTGGCCATAGGCAGGCTACGTCCTCGAACGGTAATATCCGGATACTTTACAAGCACTCCCTCCGCCACACCCAACAGTCCAAGTTGCATCTCTACAGGACCATTCATTAATAGGATGCATGACATTGGGCAAGAAGACAAAAAAGGCAGTCCCGCACACCTGAAAGCCATTCCTCCAGCATACCTAGCGACCCAAGTCTCATTTTGATAGCGCCAGCCGTTTATCAGATACAGACTACCTGCCAAAAAAAAAACAAACAAAAAACGGTCGAACCCGCACACATCTTTTAAAAGCCATTTCCTTACCACACTTAAAGGTCTAAGTCCCATCTCGATATGATGGGCCGTTCCCGAGATACAAAATATTTCCCAGAAAAACAAAACACGATCGGGATGGCAACGGGCCACGACGATGGACGACAACCGCTTCGTTTAGAAAAACCAGAGAGGTGCTTGATATGCGTGCAAGTATCGAAAAAAGTTCGTCCCCTCTTTGTTTTTCGTGTGGTGATTTGTATATCGTCGTCCTTCTTCCACTTCAAGGATTTTAAAAGTGACATTCTTTTTCACCTGCAACACCTTGCGTATGGAACAAACATTAGTTGATAGAAAATCAAGTGCCAAAAACAATGCATTTTGAATTTTTGTCCTAACGTTAAAAATAACGGAGTTACGAAAGATCGCGTCTTAAGATAGAACACCGTGTATAGTTTGTAATGGAAAAGTTATTGGAAAGCTTAAAAGAATCGGGGAATTTCATTGTAATAAACTATAGGGAACCCTTTACTGGTTTTAACTCCTATTCAATTGTCGTGTATCCCGCATCTGGAAAGGTAACAAATGCATCTGGGATTGTAACACCCTTTAAACGAGTAGTTAGGTCTTAAAAATAATAGTTATTAGCAAGGAGCGGTATCAAATAGTTGACGGTCCAGTAAAGTTGCCCGTATACCTGACCGCGATGCATTTAAACACGTTGAGTTTATCGATATTACTTGGGCGGACGACTAAACATGTGCAATTCGCGTAAGATAGAGACGTATTTTCTGCAAGATAAGCGCAGGCCAGTGGTGCAACACATTTTCGTTTTATTATATGTATATGTACGTACATTGATATAATACTTGGTAAACGCTTCACCGCTGGCACGATCACGTCACCGATTCTTTTCACGACGCATCAACTAAGTGATACCGCTCCTTGGTTATTAGCAATTTTGCTCTATTCCTGGACGTTTTGCGCTTCTTCATCGTCTCACGATCATCCACAAGTTACTTTAGTTACTTCATTTGACTTTCTTAGAGTCGGGTAGCCCAAATCGGGTAACGTGGTAGTTCAAACGGTTTTCTTTTTCTCTCATGTCACCTACATAACTAAACTTAGACTTCATCTTCCATCATGTCACTTGCAGTTCTGTCAAAGGTCGAACTTTATTTTTTTGCGTCTGCCTAACGGTGGCCTTCTGTTGAGCGAACAACGAAAGTAGTGTTTAAATCTCAAAATATGATTGAACCCATTTCTGGTAAAAACCGCAGACCGAACGACAACGTAGACGTAGACGTTACATAAAAATGTAACTTTGTATTTTATTATCATTTGAAAACACCTCGTATATCGTAGAGATCTTTCAAGGTAGTATTACAAGTCCAAAAGCTTTTATTATTAATCTTTCAGTTTAACAACACCGACCGACGTTTTTATCAGAGTCTTTACTTTAAATGCGGACTATTTCACTCCTGCTGCGGACAAATTGAGAAGAATACATAACACATTTCTTTCACGGGGAAATAATATGTAAATTTATATTGATTTCGAGAAGAAAGGTGAGGGTGTAACGTTTATAGCGGGCTTGGCATTTACGAAAATCGAAATTTATGTTTTGCGTATCAAAATCAAATTAGAAGATGATAAAAGGCACATTTCGCATATTTAGTGGTCTTTTTACCTTGTAATGGGACAAATCGGAATTAATTATACTGTTATGTACATGTAGGATTTGTTGGTGTTCAATGTCTAGATTTATTAAGTGAATATTTGTATATGTGGTTTACATGTGCAATCTTATTATAATATCTACTGATTTAAACTTATTGTTTACAAAGGTTATGTACAGGGTGTCCGATTTTCTTGTCTCGCTCCTAGCATCTTGGAAATGTTTGGGTTTTTTTTGTAGACTCGAAACATGTGTGAACATCCTGTATAGTATTTATCACAAGGAATGCTTGTTAAAGGTACTAATTTGCTTTTATTTATTTATTTTTGTAAATATTTATTTTTATCTATCTATATCTATTTTTAATAGATAAAATTAATTTAATATTAAATAATACGGTCTGTTATTATTTCTGTGCATATTTACGACTAGGCTTAATACAAAAGGCGCGCTATTTGCTAGGACTATTTACTTAATTGTTTAAAGAGGTTTTAATTTAATTGAACTAAAACAGCCTGCAGTGTGTTGTGTAAACACCGTAGATATATATACACTATTTATCTTATCGTTAACGTTTCTGGGTTAGACATCTCTCATCTTTTTTTTTCACCATATGCCATTAATATTATTATCATCACCCTTTTTATTTATAATAAAAGATTAACGGAAATTAGACGCATAAAATTTCAGATTGCTTCTTTCAAAATAATGACGTAGTATTGATATTATTTTCTACTTTAATTATTATAAAATATATTTGATATGACAATCTCTTTTAACTTTGTTTATTTTTGTAATTTTTTTCCTGGGAGCATCAGAAACGAGAGACAACTGTAATAAATATAATAATAATAAAAAAAGGGGCCACTCTAAAAATAATTCATCCAACCCAAGAAAATCTAGAACATTGTTTGTGGTATTTAAGCCCACTAGAGTCACTTAAGCACTATCAACATACCAACATTTAATTCAGTTTGTGTTCTTACAATGTGTATCTCTGACTGAATTTTCTTAATTTATGCTTTTCATCATTAACCTCATTTTATTCAATAATTATTAATTAATGAAAAAGGGGGAATTGCCGATTCTTACTAGAAATAATTTTCTAAAGCAGAAATTGAGGTTATAATAATATTCCTTTCTGCGTTTATTGAATTCAATGCGTCTGTGCTTTTTTAAAACGATCTCTTCGCTGTTTAAAAGCGAGAGAGAGAAAAGGTGTAAAATGCGAAACTGGCAAGATTCTAATTGTGTCATTGTAGTACGAAAAAATGAAATTCTCATAAATTTAAAACGCTCAATAAGGTAAAAGTTTGTTCAATAAAAAAAACCTCAGGCAGACCATGACTGGTTTTTAAGCGATGAACGTATGTTGGTTTCTTAGAACAGCAAGTTTATATGCGCCATGCTAAATGTCAAATGCAAGCAAAAATGTCAAAACGGTCTTGTTTACATTTTAAATTTCCAACTACAAGTTACTACTATTTTAAAAATTTGATCGCTATTTCAACTATTTTAGTTTGAGATGCAAGTTTTTGAAATTCTTGCTTTTAAATATGCGATTTGTTTTACGGAAATCTTAATAATCTATTAAATTAAACTTTAAGTGCAAAACAATACACTCGAAAGGACTGATGAGTTGGAGAAAAGCAAATGTCCGATTATTATTAATCATTGCTTTGCAAAAAAGTTTAAGTCTGATTTATAAAAATGTATACAGGATGTTAATAAATAATACCAACAAACTGATAAGATAAAATTTCTGATAACAAATATTTTTAAATGCAACCTACGGTTATCTCGTCTTCTTACAGAGCAATCAGTCTTCAAAAATTATGTACGAATATGTCGACTTTTGGGTGTGTTCTTATTAAAAGAAATTGTAAGAAATTGCCTTTAAGATGTTATAAATTTACTTTTCATTATATGGGATGCACTCTATAGCCGTCAGAAGAAAAATAAAGAGAAACTTTTAATTTAATGTGTCTCAGCTACAGAGAACACTCTGTATAATCAAAAGTAGTTTAAAACACACACACAGTGGCGCACCTACCCCAAATGAGGCCCGAGGCGGGATTTTTTTGGAGGCCCCGTATTCAAGCTTCACACAAACGCCCTTGGGTGTCTAGGATCACATATACAATCTACCAGTGTTTTAAAATTACAAAAAAACTAACAGTTTTTATAATTTAAATGATACTTTACGGAAAAACTTCCATTGCTAAAATAACATTTGTAGTATACTTATTGAAGAAAACGTCGAAAAAAATAAATTTTCAGATGCCACAAGAGCCCCCCAACGAGCTCAAGTTCTCGGCGCTTTACGGTCGCGGGTTCCAAAACAAACGGCTGTTGAAGCGTCCAAGTACTGCACGATGAATAAAAAGTAATGTTGGGCGCCAGCTACTGATGCTCAGTCGTAACAAATCAAATAAACTGATAAAAAGAAACATACAAAAGAACACAAAACAAAATATGGGTATCAAACTTTTATTATAGAAAAAGAAATTTTTGAGCAAAAAGAACACAAAATATCTGTGTGTCTAAAAACAGATACTAATTGATGTCAAGTTAAATTATTAAATTCGATTGCGTGACCTCACCCTTCACATAAAAAATTTAATTATTAGTTCTGTATATGAGAAGCAGTTGGGCTGAAGTCTTGTAACGGGAAAATGCCCAAAAGTATCCACAAGCCAGATATCGGTAGATGTTCAAGCTCATAGCTCATGTCGAAGACGGGAGTAGGTTCCAAAATAGTAAATAACCCAGGCTTTGATGATCTTACCTGAGCCTAAAACTTAGCTTTTAGCTGAAAAGCCTAAAAGAGATACCAAAAGGGCGCCACACAAAACGATGTAATTCGTCGACCTGTCCCCACACCGACGAACACGCTGTATATAGGGTCCACCCAAAATACCACCCTGTAGATAAACACTTCAAAATCGTGTCTGGAGACTAAATTGTATTCTCTTTTACTTACCAAGGAATCTTTGTTGGTTCCGCAACTTAAAATAAAATAAACTTAATAAATCTCCAGCCTCTCTCTCGTTTCTCAAAACTATAAACAAAGCTTTCTTCACAAAATCAAATATTACGCGGGTTGCTAGAAGCCAAGGTCCATCATCACGGCACCTAAATAAGCTTATAAAACAATATAAAACTCCTAGAAATAAGAACACAAAAGTTAAACTACATGAATTTATTATTATGCTTTGAAATCGAGTAAAATAAACATTCACAAAAAGATTCAAAATGATATGGTTGATGGAAGAAATTATTACTTTACAAACATCAAATAAAAGAATGACAATTACTACATAAAAATTAGGTCTGAAGGGCCCGTCAAATAAATGCTTTTAGAAATCATTAAATCGCAAAATACTTATTGTATTAAACCCCTCTAAGCAAACAAAATTAAACATAATTTAAAACTGTTAATAAATTTAGAACATATGAACTTGTATTACTTCAAACAAAAAGAAAACGTTCAAAAGATTACTATAGAATTTAAACTACCTATTGCTTTCCCTAGATTCTTCCGGAAAGAATACACTATAAAGATACTTTTCTAACATTAAAATAAACCAAATATTAACGTTAAATACTCAAAGCATTTTAAACAAAACAACATAAAAATACAAACAAATATATGTAATATAAACAATTATTCCCTACTCTAAATCTGGAGGTTCTTTGAGTTTCCAGCAACTTTTCCAAATACAAAAGAATTGAATTTACACTAAATTTAATTTCGAGAAGGCATGGTTTCAACCACAATAAATTTTTAAACACTTAACTTTCACAAACACAAAGCTTTAATTTTCTCAATAACGAAGAGAATACCAGATCTCCCGATGGACACTGAAGATATTAATTCCATCAGCCAGGGAGTATGACGAAGATAGCGGAATCGAAGAACACCAGGTATAAACCGGAGATTTTCATAATGACTAAACCAAAACTCAAGAAGAAAGTGAGACTAAATAATTTCCAAATAACTGGCTCGACACGGTTACTTCTTTACACGATCCTTCTAATGAAGACAGGGACGATGAGCTTGTCGTTCATCTCCACATACTAGTAAAAATACAGGTAACACCTTTCAGCATATGAATTTTTAAGTTCGTCCGCACAATGATGCGTCAATATTTTAATCTGCAAAAAGGCCTCCCTCGAGGATTAACTCAAAATGCAAATTAATGCCCACAAAACAAATAGAAAACCAAAGCAAATTCACAGCCACTAAAATGTCGAAATTAACTGTGCGCCACACTTAAAGATCGAAACAAAACGCGAGAAGCACCGGGTCCGCTTGGACCCGGGAGGTCGCGGTGAACACCCGCGTTCCACGGTGTCCAAATTTCGACTCCCCGAGAAAATCACAAAGTACCAACAAAGGGAACGGTTTGGCAAAATAGAAAAGTCAGTTGTACACGATATCCCCAAACAAAATACAGACGATAGGTAAATTGGATAATGGAAAACTGCTGGATATCATTTCTTTACTGTAGGACTGTCTTCTGTCAGACATGAATTAGCAAATTACGAACGTGTTCTTTCTTGGAAATACAGTTGAAAAATATAACAAAGATTTAAAAACAGCACAAAGCACGTTCGGGTGGAACTTCAGGCTTTCTACCATAAACGAGAAAAAGTATTTTAAGTCCAAAAATGATTTAAACCGCATTTCTGAAAAAAGTGGACTTCAGCCCAACTGCTTTTCACATACAGAGTTAAATACTGCTCAAAATTTGAAGTGGGACACCTAATAATCTTTAATAATCCTTAAGTATTTTTTCATAATATAATGATACAAGGTATTTGTAAATTCACGTATCGACATTAAATTAAAATAAAGTTATGTAGAAACTGTAGTATAATAACTTTAGATTCACAGTAATAATATTCTACAACTAAGCAACAAGAAACAATGAGAAAAACAAAATTTGTTTTATGCAAGTTTTTTTTATGAATGTAACAAACTTATACCGTGTAGGGCCACCTCAATTTGTAAATACTGACTGACACCGATTTGGCATGCTCATTATCAAGTTGTCAATTACGTCTCGAGGTAGTAGTCGCCACTCTTCTTGCAGTGCCTGTTCTAATCCGTCTAGATCTACCGCATGATTTCGCTTTGATAAGTGTTTTTGGACATGATCCCATAAATGCTCTATGGGATTCATATCAGGAGAGCGAGCTGGCCAGTTCATTCTTGTAATGCGAGCGTTTTCAAGTGTGCGCTGTACTGCAGCAGCGCTGTGTGGTCGTGGTCGTTATCAACAAAAATAAATTCTGGTCCGATTATTGCAGCAAAAGGAATCACAATTGATTCTACAATATCTTCACGATATCTTTAAGCTGTTACCGACACATTTCTATATGTAATAAGTTCCGTGTGATTTCCCAAACATATACCTCTCCAGATGATGATTGATTGGATAACGACCAGAACTCATACGGGTTTTTGTATCGAATTTGCATCGATGGAAAAAAAAACGGGCTGGTCTATCATCCAGCAATACGAAACCAACCCAATGGCCCTCCGGGAGTTGTCTAGTTATCAGACACTCACTAAAACTAACTTGAATGGTTAAAAAAGATTATATAAGAACAAATTTGATGAACGATGAAAAGAAAATTCTATTCAAATCCCCTAAGGGTAACCACTCGAAGAAAAATTACTTTATAACACTCTTGGCTCGAAAGCGGTCAAGCGGAAAGCGAAGTTTAAAAAATTGGACGGCAAAAGGTGATGAACGATATACAGGGTCGCTAAAAAGTATGGAAACACGCTACTTCCGCAGAAACGGTAAGAGATAGACAAATGAAATTTGGAGAGCTTAAAGTAGGTATTTTTTGCCATGTTTTGCGAAGGTAATTAAAAACGAATCTTCAATTGATTTTTCGTACGGCCGCCATATTGGATTTTTTAAAATGGAACATCCTGTATATGACCCAATATTTGGATAGAGATTTTTAAGGCAAATTCAATGATATAAGGATTGCTGTACTTATCTTGAAAGGGTCTGGAAATAATCGCTATTTTTTTGTCAGGGGTTTCCCTATTGAAAAGTATGGAAACACGCCGATCCTGCAAAAACGGTAAGAGATAGACAATTAAAATGTGGAGATCTTAAAGTAGGCATTGTTTTCCATATTTTGCGAAGAGAGTTAAGATCAAATCTTCAATTGTTTTTTCGTACGGCCGCCATCTTGAATTTCTTTAAATGGATCACCCTGTACATGACTCCATATCTCGATAGGGATTTTAAAGGCGAATTTAATGATATAAGGGTTGCTATACTTATCTTGAAAGGTTTTGGAGATAATCGCTACTTTTTTTGCCAAGGGTTTTACTATTAAACAAAAGAATAGCGATTATATCCAAAAACTTTTAAGATAAGTATAGCAACCCTTATATCATTGAATTTTCCTTTAAAATCCCTATCGAGATATGGGGTCATATACAGGGTGATCCATTTAAAGAAATTGAAGGTGGCGGTCGTACGAAAAAACAATTAAAGATTTGTTTTTAATTATCTTCGCAAAACATGGCAAAAATACCTTCCTTAAGCTCTCCAAATTTCATTTGTCTATCTCTTACCGTCTCTGCGGGGGTAGCGTGTTTCCATACTTTTTAGCGACCCTGTATTGAAATGTATTGAAATTGATATAAAATAAAAATAATTATACCGAGCGTATCAGTGGCTATACAGAGATAATTGAAAAAATGTATGTGACGGCTTCCAGACCGTTATACATTCACCCAGAAAAACTATTTATTGAATCCAAATAAATAACTTCGTTCTGAAGCCTAGGACCAAGCGTAGAGGGTCAAACTATTGTAACTTAAGTTTTATTAAATGATAAACTTAGCTATTTTTTATATTACTGTTATACACACTTTCTACAGTAAATTTAACTTTAGATTTAGGGATTTGTATAATTATTGATGGCCCATTTGAGGCCCTCTACAAGATGAGGCCCGGGGCAGACCCTCTCGCCTCTCTAGGTACGCCACTGAACACACAGAAGGTTATGCCGAGCCTTTTGGACTTCTCGGCCCTTCGGGTCTATCGCGCCGTTTTGATTTCCCGGGTCTGGCGGACGTCTCGGCTCTATTGGACGTACCGACCCTTCGGGTCTATCGGGCCCGTTTTGATTTCTCGGGCTTGTCGGACCTCTCAGGCCTCTTGGACTTCCCGGCCCTTCGGGTCTATTGGGCAAGTTTGATATCTCGGGTTTGTCGGACTGTTTGGGAGTCTCGGGCCGTCGGGCCGTTTGGTCATCTCGGTCCTTCAGGTCTATCGGACCTTTTGGACTTTTTGGCCCTTCGGGTCTATCAGGCCTTTTGATCTCCCGAGCCTATCGGACCTCTTCGGCCGTTTTGGACTTTGGGTCTATCGGGCTGTTTGGACGTTTCGTGTCGTTTGGGCCTCTTGGACTTGTCTCCAGTTGGGCCGGGCCTGGAAATTCTGGCCCGTGCCTGGAAATTTTGACCCGTACAGCACTGTACGAGGAGATACAAAATCAAAAATTGAAGATAAGCTGTAAGTACTGCAGCGTTGCCAAGTATGGAGATTTTCCCTAAATTGGGGATTTTTTAACTTGGTGGGAAAATTAGTGAGGATCTTAAAAAAAGTGAGATTTATTGGGGATAAATTAAAAATGTTGAGTAAATTTGCAATTAAATTCACTCAGTTTTTCCACTTTTTTAATGCATCGCAACTTGTGGAAGCCCTGCATTTGGTTGCTCGTTGAGTTTGCCGTAATTTCGCAAACACTATTAAATTGGTTCTTTTTAGAACTTTCTGTTCACGTTTTCCTTTCGAAACGGTCAGAAAGTCGATGGTGTTGGAATTATTCTTTACTAGGCCGATTAGATGAATTTCAAGGGAAGTTTCCAACAGTATTAGTTGATTATGAAGAATTTATAAACAAGTTAAAAGATTTGTCGATTTGTCATACACATTGAGACTGTGAGGTTAAGAGAGCTAAATATAACATATGCTCCAAGACGTGTTTTGCTAGAAATTCCATGACCTACCTGAGGTTTTTTCCTCCTCTGCTTGGGGCTCGTCGATTGAATTCACCCCGCATTAGGTTCCCATTAAAGTGTAAAGGTTTTCATGCGTACTGAAAACTTACAGGAGAGAGAAGGTTTCCCAGCGGCGTCCCTCGTCGCCGTCTAGAAGATCGTCTCCTGGTTTCTCGTCAGCTGTTATTTTCACTGCACTGTCTCGATCGTGATGACCTGTAACAATCGTTTATCGCTCTGAGATGCCAATCTAACGGAATACTTTTATTTTCATGAAGGATTAGCACGCAGGGATTTGCAGGAATGATATCGACGCACTTTGTTCACCAGGTCGAGGTAGACGACTTGGCTACACCGAACCGTGCGTCTCCAAGAAGATAGCTAGCTATTGCGATTCGGTAGTGTTACTAGCGATTCTCCTACACTCAGTAAAAACCATGATAATCCCCACAAAAAACACATTAAAGCGTTTAACTTGATCATTCCCGTTCTATTTTCTCACTTTTAAAATAAGCAGAATTTTGCGATTCTTGAATAATGCCGTTTTCGAGCAATTCTTCTATAATGCCTCTTGCCTTTCCGCTCTCCGTATATGGTCTATAAGTGGTAATGGTACCCATCTCGCTTGAGTCAAGGGCGAAGTAATCGCGATATGTAGTTAAGAGTCTAACCAAATGCTTATTTTTTGCATTGCTAATGGAACTGGAAAATTTCAAAGAAGTATTTGAACGATTCCGCTTAATAATTTAGTAAAACGAAAGAATAACTACGTCAAACTTTACATCACTGAAAGGCATTTAAAACGTGCTATTCAGCAATATGAAAATCAAGTAGGCTTTCCATTAAAAAAAAATGCGTTTCATTCCACCTCCGAAGTGAAATATAAAATTGTTTTTTTGTGTTTGGGAGTCAATTCTCTAAAACCTCCTTTTTGCCGTTCTTTTCTATCTTCGCGCGCTCTCGAGATATTCTACTTTAAAGAAAATCGAATAATTTTCTTTTTAGCCAATAGCTAACAAGCCGTGGACTTTTTGAAAATACTAAAACATCAGTAAACTGAGCTCCAAAATAGGCATCTTGTTTCTAATTTAATCAATTTCGTATCGCTTACGGTTTCCGAGATTCCAGTGGTAAGCCAGGAATTTGGAACGCACCGTATACATACAAGACAGGAATTTTGAATCGAAAACGTTTTTCAAGCAATGTGGAAGTTGTTAAGCGTTAAGAAGACCAGAACGATTCTGATACATCCACAATTAGATGGGATGGTGCAAACAATCAACAGGACACTGGGTAAACACTTGTCTAGGCAGTGCCCGAAAATCAGAATCGGAGAATAGGTGCATCGACCTCATCTTGATGGCTTAGTGAGCATTTGGTCATGAAACGGCGAACTTTACGCCGCCTGCGAGAGAATCAAAACTTCCCTGTGACCTGGTTTATTAACATCCACCCAGCGCTGAATAGGTTGGTGAACCGTGCGTAGAGAACTTACGACAGAATATGGATTGTATCAATGAACTGGCATGAAAGCATACATGTATGGTTAGCGACCGAATGAAGAATTGTTATGATGTAATAAAAGAAGAAGAGGGAGGATTTAATGAGGGCGAGACTTGGTATGATCGTATAACCCACGAAGACGTAACGGGTTCTTTCCGAAATTGCGCTGCGATGGGAGTTGGGCGACTGTCCTCGGCGTTCGCATTTGTACTTTTTGGTCTCTCCATACTAGCGAGTTTGAAGAGCGGGAACGCTACAACTAGGGCAAACTGGTATGCGTGGGGAATCAGCGTGCGGTTTTCATGGCGGTTGATTAATCAAAACTTAATACCTATTAGTATATCAGTGCCTGTTAAATTAATTTAAACTGAAATATTAAATACAATAATTAATATAACGGCTAATTAGACTAGATTACAAGACACAAAGCAAAGTTGTCCACATCAGTAGATAGAGAGGGAGAAGAAGGCGACGAACCTACAAGACTACAAACTATAAAATCGGTGGATGACCAAGTGTCTCGACGAAAGAGCAAGGGTGTTCTAGATTAGGATTGCCCAAGATCAGTTATGGACTGGATCGTCTAGATTGGAGAATTGTACGAAGCCAGCTAGACGTCATATTCCGTGATTCCAGTATCAGAATAACTATTTGCTGCTAACTGTCTGATCGGGACGATGAGAATTAAGAGGCGGAGCAATGTCACGAATTTAATTGCCAGATGACTTTCGTTGAGTTGTATTCTAAAAAGTTTTAGTAAATGTAAATGCGACAGACTTATCTAAAAGTCTCTGAAAACTCAAAATGTTTTGATTAAATTTTAGATTTTTCTAGTTTTTGTTGAATATATACAGCTTTGCTCGTTATATTCATGATCCAACCTCTAATACGCGATATAAACGAAACTCTTTAGGATGCATTAATATTAAGAACTATTTTTCTGTTTGGTAACTGCCAACATTGTTTCAGGTACCATAATCGCATACGTCGTCAAGAGCCACAGAACAAACCGAAAGTGTACGGTTTACGTTTGGATAAATCCTCAAAAGAACCTAGCATTGACAAGGATAGCGGTGTACCAGAGTTATTAGCCAAAGTTCCTTATACGATTCGTCTGTTTGGCGAGAATTTTAGTAAAAACATGGTTGTTACGTTTACTGAGAACAAGGGAAGGCCTGGAACGCAATGCTTTATGCCCACGGGCGGAGTTTTTCAGGTAGGTTGAAATGATTAAAGGTAATTTCCATTTGTAGCATACTATGTTTAGATATTAACAGTAATCAGACGAGACCTTCCAAATTAATAATTTACCAAATAATTTATCAGGCAGTTTAATAAGACTGTTGATTATCTGTTGGGATATGAATTTATGAATAATTTACGGCTTAACCGAGATTATTATTATTATGTCACGTCTCGTGTATAAATTTAATGGCTTTTGAAAAGTGAGCAAAAGCACTTAACAATATTCTTATTACTTATTTAGAAATTTATAAAAGTGATTAAGATTTAATACACATATTTACCTCCCTAATTCTTCTGATGCTTCTTTTTCATAAGATGGTTTTAGGGTGTAGCAAATATTTCGTTAGAAACTTAGCAATTCTCCGTAATCAAATTTTCGCTTAAAATACCTTCCATTAGTAACTTCTTGATTACTCTTTAATATAATGAATGATGATTCATTTACTTAATAGACAGATCAATCGATATAACATCTTGGTTTGTTGGGTTTTTCAACAACCTTTAAAAATACTGAAATACATCCGTTAATTCTTCAGTCTTTATTAAGATTTTCTTTATATTATTCTTCTACACATGATTTTGTTTGGTTTTGCTGGATATTCAATTTCCAATTAATAAACTCGAGCGTGCTTATTTTCATTTCACATTGATTCACGCCTAATTTGTTTGCTTTTCTTTTAATTAAAATTGGGGTTTCTACTACGCCTCCGCAAAATGCAATCACGGATATTATTCACATTACAGCAAATTTTGTTTTCAGACACGTATTATTAACGTTTTATAATTATTTGAAAACAGACTTTTTTTCATGTTACTCCTTTCAGATTTGGTTATCCTTCACTATTTTTAATTCATGATCTAAATATTTGTACTATGGCACTTCTTGGTACCTATCAGGTCGTTTCTGCTCAAAACCAGATTTGAAATTATTTTAAGTTTCGTACAAATTTATTTTAAGTCCTACTTTTCTTTCCTGGCGTACTATGCACGTTTACGTTTTGCTTCTTGGAACATTTTTCTACAATACGCACTATTGTGGGCGCTTATACGGTGTTGATGTTTGTTTTAAAATTCGTTCTATTGAATGCAAAAACTACCACAAAGCGCTAATTACCTGGAAAACCTGAACTTGTCAGGAAATTAAACAAAAATCTTTTTAAGTCGGGGAATTCTTGTTTTTAATTTCAAATTTGCTCAAACTTTTCATTTAGTTTTGTTCTGAGAATCTTTTCTGCCATATCTGAAGCTATTCATGGAGGGAGACTCTTATATCTACAGGCTGTTAAAAAAGTAGCGTCGAAAACTCTTAAGTGTATGTAGTACTCTCGGGGAATAAATGCGATATCGAGATTAAATTTTCTACATGTTTGTTACTGTAAGATTTCTGTTATTTGTCGTAGCTTTATCTTTGCTATCTTCGTGAGAGGCGGGGAATTGGTGCAAGGGCCCTACCCTGATATAATTTTTTCTTTAAATATTAACAACGCCGATTGTATGCTGCCACTAGGCCATTCTGTGGCGCGCAGTTCAATAAAGGAAGACATTTTTCTTGTTGGTAAGGTTGAGTTGGTCACGAACATCCTGAAGAGAAGGGCAATCCAGCAGGTTCTCTCCATGGCAGAGAGGGCAGCGCGGAGTCTCGACCACTCCTATTCTGTAGAGGTGCTTTTGAAGATAGTCGTGGCCGGTTGTTATTATGGAAGGTGGGAGGTTCTGGGGTATTCGGCCATCAGGAGAATCTAAATCTTCGTACTTTTTACCTCGTATGGCATTATGTTGCTCCTCTTGCATCTGGTGCTTGATTATGGTTTTTACGAGGCCACTAGCGCCTTTGTAGGTGAGGGGCAGTTCAGGCTGTGAGAGCAGGAGACGTTACTTGATCAACTTGTCTGCCTCCTTGTTTCCAGATATACCGCAGCGGCTGAATCTCGTGACCGGTGAGAAGGAGCTAGCTAATCTTGAGCAACCTCGCCCCACTGCTACGGAGCTCTTAAAGTGACGGCAGAATACTGTTAGGGTTTGAAATACTTTATCTTTATTAATACTTTAAATGTTATCATAATACCTACCGTTGTTGTTGGTGGTATGTGAGACACTATGTAGAAGAGAATGACTCGAAGAAAGTGACATGTAAGATGGCGATAATTTTTGTTATTAAATTAAGTTAATTAAACAAAATCCAAGAAGCTTTTTATTTCTTCAACCCAAAATATTAAGAAATACACCAGCTCCTAATTCCCCTGTGCTACGCTACTGACCCGTCAGTATAGACGTGAGTCCAACTTTTCATGTAGTATTAGACTTTAAAGACTCAATGCCAGTCTGCAGCGATTGGAGTAGACTTGGAGCCTCCGGTAATCAGTCTAAGAGCGTTGTTTTAGGATTTATCAAGCTTTTTTTTACTGTCAGTTACCACTACTTTCTTGCCATACACTCTTGAATGGTGAACGTAGGTTTTATAAGCCGTTGTGAGTAGGTTCTGCGATGCCGCCCCCCACTTTATACCGGTCAGTATTTTTAATAGCGATAACTTCTTGTTTCCCCGCTTCATACTAGTTTGTATCTGAGTATTCCAACTGAACTAGAGTCCAAAATTATCTCCAGGCAGAGTGAGGCATTGCCAGCGGCAAATTCATGACCATCGTACTGCAGACTTAACTGGTGTTGTCAGACCACTCCTTAAGAAATGTAAGAGCCTGATTTATGCCTCCAAAGATTTTCTATTACTACCTGTTGCCCACGTAATCAGGTCGTCCGCATAAAGAGGGCGTTCAACCCTCGGAATTTAGTTACAAGTTTCTCGATGAGGTCATTTATAAGTACGTTAAATAACATGAGTCCACTAACAGAACCCTGCGGCAAACTTTGGCGAACCTGCTTATACTTTGATGTTAAAGAGCCATATTTCACCCTAAGGTTTCGCTGACTCAGGAAGAACTTGACCCATCTATATAAATTTCCGCATACTCCCATCTTAAGCAGCTTATAAAGAACTTTGTCTCTCATAAACGATCAAAAGCGGCTTGAAAATCCACAAGTACTGCCAAAGTACTTTGTTTTCTGTGGAAAGCGTACTGCATGGTCTATTGTACTTCGATGTTTTCTGAATCCAGCTTGGTATTCGGAGATAAGATTTTTGCGTTTCAGATAGCTCACGAGTCTTGAAGTTACCATACGCTCAACAGCTTTACAGAGAGCACTGGTGAGTGCGATGGGACCATAGCTTTCAACTTTGTCTGTTGGCTTATTTTTCCTTGCAATAGGAATGATTTCAGAGTTTCTCTAGGAGCTAGGAATCCCTTTCAACCACGTCATATTAATAAAACTTGGAAGTACTTTCTTTGCCTTTATTCCGAGGTGGATAAGAAATTCACGGAAAATGCCGCCTGGATCTGTGCAATTGTTGTTGAAAAGATATTCATCCACCTGAGAGGGAACTATTGACGGCGCAACAAGATCAGATTTCTTAAAACGACATTTTGGTCGAAAATTGCTTACTTTGGCGTAATGCTCGACAAATGTTTCGGCAATGTCTTTTTCTGAAGTCAAAGTCTTATTTCCGTGTGTAAAAGGATTGTTTAATTTCTGAGACTTGCCATTGATTTTGGATATAAATTTATGAGCCGTGCCCCTCTTTCCTAAAGTCCAGGTCTTGTAGGAAGTTTCGGTATGTCTCTCGTTTTGAGCTGATAATTTTCTGTTTGTGTCTTAAGGTAATGCAATCTGCCAAGGAGTTTGTGTTTTCTGCTTGGTTTCTGGCACGATCTCGGTCAGCTTTTAGCTGTTCAAGTTCACTATTCATAAAGGCTTACACTTTATAATTTGTCCTCGTGGTATAGATTGAATAGTGCATTGGAGTATTTTTGGCGTAACTTTCTTACATTTTTCCGGATTTCTTTATCAGTTAAATTACAGTATTCAGCCCACTTGGCCTTTTTTCAGATCGGGATTCCGTACGATTTGGTAACTGGTTAGTAAATTCAGTCATGAATATTCTGTGCCCTGCTCCGTCTGGTGCTGCCTCAAGCCAGTGGCAGATGTTCAAATCCAGGCGGGGATGAGCTAAAAGGAGATCAGGGTGTGAAGTATGACCACTGTATGATAAAAAACTGGGAGCATTATTCTCATTTTCTTTTCTATATACGGCATTTGTCTAGAATCAATATGCTCCTCTATAAAAGCTCTGACAGAGTTTGTGCGGGAGCGTTGAAATCACGAAGTGCAATGGATTTGTAAGTTCTTAATTTCTGTGTACTTGTCATTTGTTAATCCGCCAGCGTTTCAAAAAAAGACAGATCGGCTTTGATAAGGCCTAAGAAGGACCGTTTGGCATTTGATTTCTTAGCCTGGTTGTGTTAGTCGGTATTTTTGTTTTTGTTGAACTGCGAATTCGGCGACCAATGTCAGTCGTTTAACTTTAGACAGGGGGGCACCACGTGTAGGCGACTGAAAAGTTAAAATTTCTTTCTATTTTTGGAATTAACAATCGATTTAACGCAAAAAGTTACTCTTGCATTTTCTCGTAGAATGCGTCGTTTTCTAGTAAAATTGGATTTTTCAACCTGTTAAATTCAACGGGGATAGGACCCTGAGACCTCCCCCCGGTCCTATTCCCAGGAAACCCGAAAGGAAGCTGAAACACCCTCCTCACCCAAGCCCCGGAGCTCCCTAACGACCTTCAGGACATCCTGGAGAGCACACTCTTGGCCACCAGATAACTCAATCCCACACCCGATGCTCGGGACATCCATTCACAAAACCTCCAGAAATCTGTAACCCTCCACACCTTCTCTTTTTCCCGCCACAACTCTGTTTTCTGTTTCAGATACCAACAAGACTCCTGAAGCCAACGACATGCCGGAGGCCGAGTGGACCGAGGCGCCTGCAATGGTGGGTTTGGGGTGCACCCCTGTAGTAGGAGTGGTTGCTCTTGCGTCAGCGGAGCCGACGGAGTACTGGAGCTCCACACTTCCCTCCTGGCCGGCCAGGTCGGACACGTTGCGGGAGGTTTTAAGCGAGTTTGTGATCAACCATCCTATCCTATCCTTGACCGCGTATAACAGGAACAATTTTGATTTGATCTTTGACCTTGGGAGTACGACAGTTTGACACCCGGTATGTTGGAAACGGTGTACTTTAGGGAAAAATGTTATGTGAAAAAGTAGGCTTAATATCTGTCAAGCAATGCGATGAAAACATTGCATCCTATGACATTAGGTCGTTGAATTGGTGGCGTTTTGAAAAATCCAATTTCACTAGAAAATGACGCATTCTACGGGAAAGACGTAAGAACAACTTTTTTTTTTCAAATCGATTATTAATTCCGAAAATAAAAAATTCGTTTTTATTTCTTAGCGGCTTAAAAGTCTTTTTTGGAGTGGGGAATTCCCCGCTTCTGATGAATATATCAGAAACGAAACTAGGTAGAATAATAGACACCTAGGAGTAACAAACATGTAGAAAATTTCATTCCTTGTTCTTGAAATATTGAACGAAACGAGAAAACCTTGACACTATACCTCATAAACGGTACACCTTAAGATATAGGCAAGTTGTGTCAAATCGCTTCGATTTGGTCTCGGGAACCTGCTATCAACGTTAGTCGATTGTTTTCAAGGACATCCTCTATATTAAAAGTCGTAGGTTACCTCTTTCTTTTTCTACGTCCGTCGAAATCTTTTTCAGTGCGTTGGACGGATGGGATGCGAGGCGATGGTTTTGCGAAAAAAGAAAGGGTGAGCGTCGCAACGAGTATGTGGCATGGTTCCATTTTGTTCGGTTCCAAAGAACGTGGTTGTGGCGCGTGCAGCGCGATCCCTTTCGATTTTGTTTTTCGTGAAGTTTTTGGTTTTTGCATGGAACGCTTTGTGTTTTGTTATTTTTTTTTTCTTGTAGAGAGAGGGTGGGAGGAATGTTTTTCAATATTGGAATCGTACCGACTTCCGACTTTTTTCATCTTGCACCTTACGTTCAGGGGGAGACGGGTTTTTGTTTGTTTGTTTCTTTTCTTTTCATATATTCCATATCTCGCAAACGGCTGGTCCTATCGAGCTTGGGACTGATTATTAGCTGTGCTGGAGAACAACTTTTAAATGATCCGATCTCTTTAACAGGTAATCCATATCTTAGAAATGAATAATTCCATCAAGTTGGGATTGTTAGATATACTAAATACAGATTTCGTATTTAGTACTCTTAAAAAGAGCAATGGAGAGGAAAGCTTTACCAGGAGCCGCCCGTGCGAGGACGAAATCCGACTGGTTATTCTTTTTAGTTTTCTGAAGAAGGTTAACGGAGGCCGAACCGCGAGTTGTCGTTGTATTTAGTTCTGTAACGAAGGCTAAGGGAGGCAAAACCCCAAGTGTTTGTCTTATTTAGCTCTGTTAAGATGGTTAGGGAAGGGCGAAGCTATAGCCATCAAGACATTTAACCGTCTTAAGTTTAATGGAGGGGTGCTGCCGGCTGGTCGTATCGAGTTGGGGAGTTTGATTGTTAGATGTGGTGGGGAAATGACTTCATATGGCCATGGAGTGGAAAGCTTTACCAGCAGCTATCTAAGATGGCCCGACTGGACATTGTATTTAGCTCTCTGAAAAAGCTTAACGTAGGCCAAACTCCGCGTCGTCGTCTTCGTACTTAATTCTCTAAAGAAGGCTAAGCAAGGCAAAGCCCGATCAAGGGCCGCCGAAGCTCCTATTCATTTTCGTAGTTAGCTTTGTCAAGATGGCTACGAGAGAGCGGAGCTATAGCCGTCATGACAATTAGCCGTCTTAAAAAGTTTAATGGTGGAGGGGGGCTACCGCCTGGTCGTATCAAGTTGGGGCGTTTGGATGTTCCCGGCATAACTGGTGGTTTTTGATTGACTTGTGACTGGAACTGTCGGATATGATGGACGAACGGTATTCAGACGATTGAGTCGTCATTGACGGTCTTTTATTGTTTTTTGACAGTCCAGAACGGATGGTCGTAGTGAGTTGAAAATTGGATTTAGGTGTGGTAGGCGGATAGCATTTAAACGATCCGATCTGTATTTTGCCAAATGTTGATCTCCCAAATGGCTTTGAGACGATCCGGGTCTTGAAGGTTTTTTTTGACAGATAACCCATATTTCAACAATGTAATGGAAGGCGAAGCCAGACATGGGGCCGCCAAAGGTGGCCTCTGCGAGGGCGTAATCCGTGCCACAGTGACATTTAGCTCTCTGTAGAAGGTTGATGGAGAGCGCAGTCCGACCAGACGCCTCCGAAGGTACCTGCACAAGGACGTAGCAGTAGTCGCCATCGCGTGTATGTAATATAGATCGTCTTTTATTTTTTCGACTGCTATTTCATACCTCCGGAACGGATGGTCCTGTCGAGTTGGGGTTTGGACTGTTGGGAGTGGTGAAAGAAGGCCTTTCAGACGATACCGATGCCATGGATTGTCTTTTTTTTGACTGATAATTTATATCTCAAGAACGGTCCTGTCAAATTGGGACTTGAACTGTTGGAATTGGTGGGTTTCACATGAACAGCTTTTAAATGATCCGGGCACAACCCATCGTCTTCTGTTTTTTGACTGATGCTTCTATTGGCATGGTACTTGGACTGTTAGGTGTGTAGTGGGAAAACGGCTTTTAAACGATCCGTGTACCACTGATCGTATTTTGTTTTATCACAGATATCCTTTATCTCGATAACGGCTGATGCTATCGAAATGGAACTTGGACTATTGGGAGTGGTGGCGAAACCGCTTTCAAGCGATCCGGACGCAAGCAGTATTCTTTTGTTTTTTTTTTCTACGTATATTTTGTATCTTGGGAACGTCTGATGCTATCGAGATGGAACTTGGACTGTTGGGAGTGGTATCAACACCGCTTTCAAGCAGTGCGGACACAACCGATCGTCTTTTTTTTGACAAATAGCCTGCATCTCGGTAACAGTTGATACTATCAAGATGGGACTTGAACTATTAGGTGTAGTGGGGAAATGATATTTAAACGATCCTGGCACGATCAATCGTCTTTTGTTTTTTTTTATATTCTGCATTTTTGGAACACCTGGTCTTATAGAGATGGAACTTGGATTGTTAAGTGTGATTGAGGAAGAACTTTCAAACGATCCATGAATCACCGATCGTCTTTTTGATGAAAGATCCTTAGCCTGAGCTGTCGTGACGTGACATTTAGCTCTCTGCAGAAGGAAAATTAAGGAGAAGCTAGACCTTCAGCCACCGATGTTGACGTGTTCGAAGAGCAAGCACGAGATGTGTGCAAGCAAATGGGCTCTCGATATGGTCGTCGAAGGTGCTTTTCTTAAATCAAGTTGATGAAAATCTTTTTTCTACTCGGACATCATTTTAATTATTCTTTTCGAGCAAGCTAGTGGTACAAGATAAATTTTTTTTTAAAAATATGAAAATATCTCAATTGAAGAGTTGCGTAACTGATAAAAATTTGGAATCAGTCCGATAATGACAAATAAAGAAGACAATACAGCGGCGTGCAGAGCTAAAATGAGACGCACAGTATGATTGCAATATGGAATAAATTTGTTTACAAATGATTTCAAGTAATAAAGAAGTAATAAACTTGCCTCGCGAATAAACTGAAACCTCAAAAGAGATTAATTGCAAGACCTTATTAAATTAATTGTTGGAAATAATCTTGATTCATCTTATCAAATATAAATAGTAGTGCAAGTGTTTCTAAATTGTTTGCATTCCATTTCCATTTTACTAAAAGAGAACTCAATGTATTAAACGTAGTGAAGCGAACCTTTCCTATTGTTCATGCACCATTAATTCAGCATTTACTAACTAACTAACCAAGTATCCCATATATCATCGAATATATTCATCACACAATTACCATTCGAATTGAAATGCATTCAGAAGCATTAATGGTTAGGTCCGTTAGGTCACGTATTTTAATAAATAGTTTCGTGTGTCTAACATTAATAAAAGCTAAACTTTATTCTTATAAAATTAAGATAATATCATATTATGATTAGATTTGCAAAATTTATAACGCAGATTTATTATTCTAAATAGATTTTGCTTTTTGAACAGCACTGAAAAGGTTACTCGCCACTTCCTCTTACTTCCACTATTACGAACTTTCAATTATTATTAAAATATGTTTTTTCCTTTTTGTTCCAGGTCCAACCAGAAACCATAGATGGCCAAATAAGCAAAAACACGGTACGAGTTGTTGTTAGCCTTCCGACTCCAACCTCTTCAGAACATTATTACATATGTGCATCGGAAGCTGAGATGACAAAAATAGAAAACGTTACATTTATACATCAAGGTACAGAGACATGGCTTCGAGTGCAAATCACCGAACAAATCTTACCTATGTGGGCGTCCATAATGATTATATGTATTTGCTTATCGTTTTCCGCCCTTTTTTCCGGTTTAAACTTAGGACTCATGTCGTTAGATAGAACAGAATTAAAAATCTTGTGTAATACCGGGACGCCGAAGGAACGAGAATACGCAAAGGCTATACAGCCTGTAAGAAACCACGGCAATTATTTGTTATGCAGTATATTGCTCGGGAACGTGTTAGTGAATTCGATTTTTACAATTCTGTTGGACGGTTTAACGTCCGGTCTGATAGCTGTCGTCTTTTCTACGTTGGCCATTGTGATCTTCGGTGAAATAACACCACAAGCTATTTGTTCAAGACACGGACTTGCTGTTGGTGCAAGGACTATTTATATTACGAAATTAGTTATGCTGCTTACTGCTCCGTTGGCTTATCCTATATCCAAGCTTTTGGATCGTATCCTTGGCGAAGAAATCGGAAACGTCTACAATAGAGAACGTCTGAAGGAATTAGTAAAGGTTAGTCTTAATTTGCTTATTGTTAGAAATTATTTAGTATATTATACAGGGTGCCCAAAACAAATTCATTAAAATTCACATTCGCTTAAATACACCACATGGTATTTTGAAAAATGCTGACCTATTCTATTGCTTTTTGTATTTGCGGTTAGGGTATAACTTGTTGCTTCAAAACTGATATTTTTGTAGAGAAAAGCAAATTGTTTCTCAAATTTGTTGTGGATGCTGTATTAAAAAGCGGGATATGGCTATCAATCAAGTCGTCCAGGAGCAAGCAAGCGATTACTAGCAGCGCATAATCATAGATGTTGATAGCGCGTACGCTTGATTACTGCCCCTGAACACAAGTATTGATAAGAAGAGTTTAATTTTCTACGACGCATTAATGTTTGTATCCATGTAAATGGTGGTCATTTTGTACATTTACTCTAAGCGTTTTGATTTGCTGTATTAAATTTATGTATCATATTAACATGGGTTTAATTTTATTAATTGTTTTGAACGCCACTAAACTTTATATTGCATGCCGGAAGACAAATCAAAATTGTTTTTTCTGCCTAAACTATTGCAATTATCAAAATCGAAGAAGAGACAGAAAATGCCCGAAATAAGAATGCCCATATGTGAAAAAAGTTTCAGAAGTATAGACCAAACCGTTAAAAAAATCTGACCATTTACGAAACACCCACCAGCAAAAAAGTGATGTTAGAAAATCCTCTTTTGTTACTTAAGAAAATAGAAATATTTTTAAGATCTTTGACGTCCGTAGGGACCTTTTAGGGACACCCTGTATATGGAACTGTATGATGGAAGAAATTTAGTTTGTAGAAGTTTTCATATGGTAACGTCATCCTTAAACTGCGTTCAGTAACCAGTAACGCTGTGTAAGAATTGTTCAAAACAGGCTCGGATTAAGACAATGGGTGTCCTGCGCTGCTAATCTTACTATTACTGTTACGACTTTATTTATTGGTCAATTGAAAAACTTGAATGTTGCGCTGCATTCAGAATTTTATAATCATTCTAGTTATCCAATAAAATACAGAATGTTCCATTTAAAATTTTATTCTTCAACTTGCTGCTTCTTTGTTTTATTATTGAGAACATTTTATCTTTAGAACGTTGGAAAAAGAACAAGAAACTATCTGACATAGGTTTTTGAATTTCTGGAAAAACTTGATTCCGATAAAACCAATGAGCGGTGTGTAATGAAAAAACACGATCGTTGCGACCTCCACTGGAAATTTAAAAAAATTCTTGGAGTTGATTATCGGGTGATGACACTGTTGCGACAACAGTGAAGCATTTCGCCAGAAACCATAATAAATGTTATAAATCTTTAGATGTGGAGATTTATAGCTTGTTCTGGCAACGTTGGTTGTAGTTGATGATCACCTTTTCTTCTGTCATTTTGACCAGATTTAGCTCCATCTCTTGGTTGTTGATTTTGTCCTAACTTACACTACATGACCTATTTCAAGAGCTTCATTAGCTAACTAGAAATAAAACACGTATGAACAGATTAGCAAACAAGACCCTAATTATAGACCTCTTTTAATTTCTTATTTTAGTTCTATTAGCTAATTAAATCTACCCGTCGTTTCAAACCTACATCCGGTCGATCGGGCTGTTTGGGCTTCTCGAACCGTTGGAGCCTGTCGGGTCGTTCCGTCCTTTTGAACTTCTTGGCCCTTCAGGCTTCTCGAGTATATGGAACCGTTCGGGCCATACGGATCTGTCACTTTTGTACTTTTCTGCCCTTTGGGCGATTGAACCTGTTGGACTATTCGGGCTGTTCCGGCCTGTCAGGTCTTTTGGACTTCTTGACCTTTAGGGCCTAATGGACCGTTTGGACCTGTCAGACTTGTTGGGCGCTTTTCGGTCTTTCGGGCTTCTTGGATAGTTCGAGCTGTTCCGGCCTGTCGGGCCTTTTGGACTTTTTGGTTGTTTAGACTTCTCGGATCATTCGAACCTCTCGGGCCTAACGGACCGTTTGGGCTTTTTGGGCTGATCAAGAAGTTACCGGGTTTTTTCGGACCGCGTCAAGTTTGTCCCCAGTGGGATCGGGCCAGACCTGGAAATTTCGACCAGTGAAGGGCTATAGTTTGCGGGCTTTATTATAATAATGCAAACTGCTTGAACGTGGCCACAATGTTTCAGTTATGCGCAACCTACTTTGAATAGTTGCCTGTAAATAGTGTCAGGCCTCAAATAAATCAAGGATTTCAAAACGGAACTAGAAAATGAAAAAGAGCAATCGCTACCATTTTCTGAGAAG
Source organism: Ignelater luminosus (assembly GCA_011009095.1). Taxonomy (NCBI): domain Eukaryota; kingdom Metazoa; phylum Arthropoda; class Insecta; order Coleoptera; family Elateridae; genus Ignelater; species Ignelater luminosus. The sequence goes on along the minus strand of VTPC01006950.1, from coordinate 93,127 downwards.
TTCGAAAAAGTTCTTATGGAAGCAGCTTGATAAACTGAAAAGCAAAAACGCTATGGCCATGGAAAACAAACTTCAAATCTGACAGAATTATTATTTATCTGTAAAATCGCAAATTTGACGAAATTTATTAATTCTACGTTAGAGTGTGTAATAACCAGAAATGCAAAAACTATTTGATAGTGCCACCAAATAGCACACATGCTCATAGACAAAAAACTATCCAAGATAAAAAAGTTATTGAGTGTTCCCTTCTTTGTGAATGACACTGTATACAGAGTATTCCTGAAAACAACCGACAAACGTTGACTGTCAATTCCTGAGGCAAAGTTGAAGCGATTTAACCAGACTTACTTATATCTCAAAGTCCAACGTTTATGAGATACAGAGTGTCAAAGTTTAATTTAAAATTTCTTCTCTTTGGGATAATAAGCTAGCCCTTCCTCACATTTCCCTGCCTATGATAAGAATATCAAATACAAAGTTATGTAAAATAGTAGACACCTTACAATAACAAGAAAGTAAAAAATTTCAATTGAAAGTTGAGTTTCGGACCCACGTTTATTAGGAACTTTTTTTTCTCAAAATCACCTGAAGGGTCATCCTCCCCAAGTTTGTTACAATACTTAAGTTACACCCTGTATACCACTGATATAGTGATATTTAGTTACTTGATTAGAAGTTTTCAACACAAGAGGGAAATACTAGAGTTGCTACATAATATTAGTTATAACTTTAAAAGAGTTAGTACGATACATGTGCAACCAGAAATGAAAACCACTTGATTTTTAATAATAGCATTTGTTTTGAATTTGACATGACATAAGTAAATGCCAAACAAATTATGAAACGTCAAATTTAAGGTTATATTTATTAGGAAAATTGCAATACAGTAAAGAAAACATGTCAATATAAGGAAATAAACTTTGAATATGCAGAAAAAAGGAAATTATTAATAAATTATTAAATAGTTATTTTAGGAAAACAGCTTTTGCATGCGCATTTTATCTGCCTGAGGGCACAATTGCTAAATGACTGGGTGGATATTATTGAAACAGGCAAATAGTATCTGACATGTATGTATGTAAGTAAATAATTGTTGTCTTATAAAATAGAAGTAGCTATAACACACCAGTTAAGATACCTCTTGTAATATAGAATGTAAAAGCACTAGTTAATCTATCGTATATTACTGTAGATCACTAAGCTAAATGCAAAAATTAAAAAGATCATAATGTCCAGTAATTTTATTAAATTCAAGGTCAACAGTTTAAATTTGAAGTAAACATAAAACATTAAAGTACTAAAAGCTAGGTTAAAATCTCAAATACCATGTGTAATGTACAATGTTAATGTATTACTTCTCATTTTAGATTATTCAGTAAAAGATAATTTCAGAAAATGTTCTAACAATTTTAATAGTATCCACCATTAATAGATTTTGCATAAAGTTGGCCTGAAACGTAAAAACTACTAATTACATTGAGTTTTTTGAATAAGGTTACCATAAATGCTTCCACTGATTATAAACAATCGTAAAAAATAATAACTTTGTAGAATAGTCAATAATAGTATAAAAAGGTTGAGTATTTCTGATATCATTGTGAAACTGTTAGATATATATACATAACCTCAATAATAGGCTGTTTGTGTAATGATGGTTCTGTCAGATACTATTTGCCCAAGGAAAACAGTCTTTAAATAGAAATAAATACTATTATTCGCACAAGCAGATAATATTTTTCCAGGAAGAAGCAATTTTGCAACAATTATTTACTACTGACATATGTATTGATATTAGATAAAAATAAATGTTTTATTTTTGTTTATGTGATTGCGACATCTTTTTTGTACGCTGGTGTTTTTATTATTTTTGCTTAATTCTTGCTGTATCAATTCTGTAACTGTATAAGTAATGAATCTATTGATAAGCTTTGGCTTTATATTGTGGTATCTGGGATATTTGGTTCTTGAGACTTTTGAGTTTTGGGTTATTATTGACTAAAACTCTTGTTATTCTTCAAAACTTTTATTTATTTCTCTCATTTACTTGAATTTCGATTTGTTCTTGCTTGAGAAAATATTGCACTTTTCATTCTGTTCAGAAGTAGGTATACTGAAAAGTTAAATAATTTATGAGTTAGATCGTATTTCAACATCTTGATCTTCAGTACAATGCTTATTACTACATAATTTATTACCTCTTTTTAATTTTGCTATTATTTACCCAAACTTTTTTAATTTCTTATTTAGAAAAATAAATGTCAAAATGACAAGTAATTTAAATTGAAATTAAAACAAGTATTCCATGATACCTGGTTCTGACCAATCAGAATGGATCGCCACTACCATTTGTCATGGAATTTAAGAGTCTTTTAGTAGGTATGCAACACACTTTGCATATCATGGATATCTTGAGGATTACAAAAACTTACAAAATTATTAGAATACAGTGTTTGCCACTGTGATAAGAATTTCTTCATATTTAGTAATTATCTAAACTTTAAATGTGTTGTTGTTAGAATAGGTAACAATTTCTACAACTTGGGAGATTTTTGCTTGTAACAAACAATCAAAAGATTACCAAATTCCATTTTTATCAATGAATTTGTCCTGAGAAACTAGAACAGTATGGTGTAAATTTCTAAACCCTATAAATACATTGAAAATGGGACAAACTGTACTTCTCAGTTAATTTATTGTTGGCCTGTCTCATGCCTTGTAAAACTGGAAATTTATAATTTTTATAATGACACTGAGACTATATTTAAGGCAATAGTACAATGATTCGACAATTTTTAATTTTGTCAAGTTTAATTGAAAAGTAAATTAAAGATTTTTTGTAACATCTAATTGAAAAAGCTAAACTTTCCTTGACTTTTATTATTTTTCCAAAAATTAATTTTATGCCTACATAAAAGTTCACGTGTAAACAAAAACTCAACGAGTTCAGCCAACAAGAATATTAAAAATTCTCTTTAAGATAATGATTAATTGATACCCAGAGAACTAAAGAAAATAGTAGTACTTAATTGATGTGACGCCCACTATAGTTTCTTCTCTGTAAATTACGTATAGCTTTCTCCTACACTCAATTTTATTGAATATCTGTGGAAAAATTATTGGGGAAATTCTAAAGGTCATTCATTGAAAAGACTATTTAAAAAAATGTGTTACATCTTTCATATAAAAAAGCAAACATGCAGGAAGCATTCAATACTGTCTGTATGTCTGGCTGGCATATAATATGTGGCACATAAACAGAAATTCATTGGCTTGTTTCCAACAGAAAAAAGAAATTCAAATGTTCTTTTTTATGAAATGAGGTCTGTGGGGTGTTTTAATTAATAATTTCGGATTTATTGAAAATGATATAATATTGTAAATAGACAGTCAAAGTATAATTTTATTATATTATTATAATGGCCATGCTAATGTAAAGAAAAATAGGTAGCAGTCTTTATTGTACAGCAAATACATAGTACTGGAAAATTTAGTGTCCGCTACATCTAATAATAAATTAATTTGAAACAAGTGTTTATTGTTTGATCAATAATAAATTTCGGTTTCTTTTTGTTGCTTGGTTGTATCGTTGTGTATCTATACAATACTACTTCATGAGTAGAGTTTTATTAGCTTATAAAATATTCAAAATGATTTTCAGAGATTTTTATAGTCGGAAACAGATATGGAGTTATAATAACTAATAAGCGAATATACCAATATGCTTTTCTCGAAATCAACTCCTGGTTTATTATTTACAATAAATCGTGTAGATTTCAACTGTTATCATGTGTTGACTAACATACATATCGTTTATTTCCCGCGTTTGACCCTGAATTAGATAATAATGCTATACGAGCAAAAATTAGTAAATAAGTTAAAATGTGTTTCTTTATTGTAGTGCTCCTACATTTTAAAACTTATAATAACCGTTGTTCGTTTGATATACCTTAAAATGTTCTTAGATAGATATTAATAGCCCAATATTTTGAACAGTAGCCAAAGCAGATTTTCATTAAAATCTTAAGGTTTATGGTTTCACCTAATATACTACGTAGGTAATTTATTTTTGCCGTGGAAAGTTTTTAAATTTATGAGATTATCTATTTTTATTGCGAGCAGCAATCATCATTATCAAAACGTGTAAGATTAGAGATATACATGTGAGATTAGTTCTGATAAGATTTTAATCCTTAGAAGGTTTTATAAATTTTGTCGTTTATAGACGAGAACAAAATTAAGAACTTTGCCTTATAGGAGTTTTATCTTTTGGGATTAAACATTTTAAACATTTTGCTGTGAATTTATCATAACAAAGTTTATTTTTATAGTAATTGACACTCATTGGAAAATAATCATATGTTGTACTGAAAAATAACATGCATTCTTGTTAATCAAACTGTACAGAGTACAGGGAAATTGGTTGATGATAGATAATTCTGAAGTTCTTTACTAGAAATTTGATTTGCAATAACATGGCACACTTAACATTTTTAGTACTGCTTTCATAAAACTCGTGATTTTTTTGAAATTTTAATTTTCACTAATTCATTGGGAAAAAAATCTAAATAAGTATTTCCCGCCAGATTATAACGTCGCACACAGGCGAATTTTCATGAAATCGTGGTCAAAATATTTCTTTTATTTTTTCGAAAGAAACTTTTTGTGATTTATGATAGAATGGGTTTAGAAACGTAGTATTCATGTTTTCGTCAATACGTATTTATGCTTAGTTGCAATTATAATTAGAATTTAATAAATTAATTAAAATTATCAAAAATAATAATACATTTATCATAAATTTAAAATCAAGTCATAAAATACGGTTCAAACTCCCCATCCACAAAAATTTATAATAGATATTTATGGTACAAGTGAATAAAGAGATGTTTTATACACGAAAGGGAAAGTTTAGCTCACGAGGCGAAGCCGAGTGACAATTTCCTCGAGTGGATAGGTTTCTCTTTATTCAAGTGTGCCATACAATATTTTTTGTAATTCCTACATAAATAAAAAAAGAGTATTAAATCTTAAAATTTTATTAAAATTGGAACATTGTAAATTACTCGTTTTTGTTTGTAAACACTAGGTTTGTTTATAGCATCCCACAAAAACAACCAGAATTTCAAAACGATATAATTTTATTATGAAATTAAGCATTATTTTATTCATGTTGTCAAGGTAAGCGAGGATAAAGTAAATTTGTAAATATTTTATTCACCCTTGGCATTAAAGTATTGCTTTAGTAACGAGATTTCAATAGATAAAGTACAACTTTAATAGTAGATGTTGGAAAAAATATATTTAATTTACAATGTAAAGTATATGGAACGAATAAAACATTAATAAAAACCTTGTTAATTTTTTAATCAGAATCAGTTTCGTGTTCCTCGAGTGGTTTAGGCATGGTGTCGCTGATCTCAGGCTCTTCAAAAAATTGGAGGATCTTAGGAGGATATGGTTTCGTTTTCTCTGAGCTCAGCTTTCTCATACAACTGATGAATGGATCCGAGGATACCAACAGATTATGGAAAATATCCTCCACATTTTGTTGCCTTGAAAACTTTCTAGCAAAAGTTCTCTGTACTACTTAATATCTTTATTGCGCGATTCCTGTGCTTTTTCACCCAACTGTCCAATAGGAAGAATTGCGTAAGATAATATTTCAGCACTGTGGATTAATATTTTGTGAACAGCAGGCATATTGTACCATGGGTATAATTGAACAGATTTCTTGGTAGTATCAAGACAGTACGTTTTGAAGAGATCTATTTTGATAGAATATCCGCTTGAAATTACTACTAGAATATTTCGGAAACGTTTAATTATTTCTTCGTCTACCTTTGTAATTTTTGCTGAAGTTTCAGTTTCTTCAAAAAATCGTCGAGCGGTATTGCTGTCGTTGCTGCTACCATATTCTGGTTTCGGTTTGTCGACCAATAAACCCATTTCGAATCTAAATGCTTCTTGAACAATTTTCTTGCGTTCTGCCACTTTTTGTTTGTGTTCGTCTCCACGAGCTTGCTATTGACCAATCACCAGCTTATATGACAAGTGTAGTAAACATTCAAAAAATCGTATTCATGCGTGCAAAGGCGATAACCCGAACCGCAACTTTGATCTATCTGGAACTTTTCTAGTGACAACCAGGTCGATTTTATTAAAATTCTTGGAAGTTGTCCACACAGATAGCATTTTTGAGACGAAGTATTGTGAAACATTGCATTGCAAACCTTTTCATCAATCATTGTAAATAATAATTTATGTTGTACTGGAATATTCTTATTTTTAATTTTAACCTCGGTTGCAATTAAGGACTTGATTTGGTTTTCAATGTATTCCACTTCCTTTACTGTAATACCCGTTGTCTCATGAACGAACTGCGTTTGAATCGGCCTGCAAAATCTTGGAGACGATGCACAAGAGCTCTGCCACAAAACATTCTGGATCACCGGACACCAACTGTACAGGAACAAGGGAAGAGAGAAAAATATTCGCATCGGATACTTTCGGATCTGAGAATCTCTGCTTATATTTGCTCATTCCAGAGCTTCCGTCGCAATCCTATTTTGAAATCAGATGAAGGTTGCTAAGTTACCAAAAGTCAAACCGTTGATGACTGAGCTTGAAATAAGCGGATAACTGTGTGATCGAGCAAACTTTGCAAGGGCGCTTCTGCGATACATTCAGTTATAATGAGATTTTCGGGATAGCAACTTTTCTTGGCTGCTGTGATAGCTTCATAATTGGGATAAATGTTACTACTCTGTTCTTTAGCTGCATTTCCAATAATATTGTATTGAAATTTTGTCAATTTTGCCTCCACAACTACCGATAAAGCTTTATTAGAAGAATATGGCAAAACACTGATTTAATTTGCTGTAGGCTTCTTTATATTTTGTAGCACGTTTGGGAGAACAAAATACTACGTCTTTAATAACAGAAGCACAATCCAAGTTACCTTCTTCTCGAAGCTTTATTTGAGCAGCGTAACTTAACTCTTCAGGACTGAATTGTGATCGCAGGTCTTTCGTTTTTCTTCTTTTGAACCTTTCGCTGCTTTGCGAAAAATGACTTGGTGGTCTTCCAGTCGGTTCACGACTTTCTAACGGCTCGTCTTTACACGGAAATTCAATCCTAGTTACTAACCACGATTGATTTCTATTATTAAAGGCTTCTATGTTTCTTGATGACGCTCTCCATTTTATTTTAAATTGTGACATAAAATGTGTTAAAGTTTGTTGTGTTTCTCTTGATAATTCACTACTTCCAGCGGCCCATCTTATTTCTGCGTACAGGTGATCACACACATATCTTTAAAATCATTTGATGGGCAGGTTTTTAAAAATTCAACCAGTTCATTTCTAGTTAAAGAAATATATCTAGATTGAGAACCTGTAAAGACGAAAAGAAAAATTCTGAAACATGTATTTTTCAGTAGGAATAAATTTTATTTATAATTAAGAACTATACAGGGTGTATACTTAAGATTTACTCAAACTTTATAGACGTATTCTTTGATCCACAATAAGAAAAATAATTCCTATAAACATATGTCCGCAACCTTTTCGATAACGAGATATAAACAATTTAACATTTAAAAATACGATTTTATTGTATTGAAACAAATGAATAATTAACAATAAACATCAAATCAACAACTGTTCAAAATGTCCACCTCCAGCTGCGATGCACGTTCCAACGCGTCTTCTCATGGATTCTCGCACACGTCCAAAAATTATTAAGCACTTTAGAAAGCTAAATTCAGTAAAAAAAAAAGATTGGGAACATACAGTACCGGACAAAAGGAAGTTTAAAAATGGAATTAAAAATATTCTATTAAGGGTATAATACCATTAAATCATTACAATGAAATTGTATTTTTAAATGTTAAATTGTTTATATCTCGTTATCGAAAAGGTTGCGGACATATGTTTATAGGAATTATTTTTCTTAATGTGAATCAAAGAATACGTCTGTAAAGTTTGAGTACATCTTAAGTATACACCCTGTATAATGGTACTTACGGGAAAATCGCAGATTATCGCAGTTAATTTTTCAAACAATTAACCAAATAAACTTTAAAGCTTTATTTAATTAAAAAATCGCAGCTTGATCTCGATTGATGAATAACTTTTAGTTTAAGAAGTTAGGAGAAGAGAATGATTTGCAACATATAAAACTGAGTTTTTTAATGTCTCTAAAATTTACTTTTTTATGAGAACACCAATCATCAGGGTGTTTCATTAATAATTGGAAATATTTTAACTGTAGAATCCTGAGCTCAAAATATTAAGATTTAACCCAAATCACGTTTCATTTGCGTAATAAATGCAATCCTATGACCCAAAAACACCGACATAATTAATACACATTAAAATCAAAATAACTATGCCGCTTCATTTTCAACTTGAAATATCTCGAAAAATAATGACTATAATCGCTATGAATGAAGAGTATGTTATTTACGTAGAAAGTATTGGAGAATCGAAAAATTGTGCTAAAATGGCAATTCCGCCAGTGGCGTAGAATTTGGGAAGGGTCAACCATTCACTTGCCCCTATCGTACGCCTCTGGTAGTACTCAGAAACGATTATTTAACATAATTTAGTAGGGTGTACAGTACCTACACTTCCTGCCAAGTATGACAAGGATACGTCAAATAGTTTTAAAGTACTGGGTACAAATAGTTTTTAAATTTTTAAATAAAACACCCTGTAACTCAGTAAGGAGCCATATTTTATCTAAGTGATTTGGGTTAAATCTTAATATTTTGAGCTCAGGATTCTACAGTTAAAATATTTCCAATTATTAATGAAACACCCTGTATATAGTATAAAATATTCTACTTACCTCCAGCAACAGGCTCCATATCAATTCACTTAAATAATTTAACAAAAACGTTCAAAAACAAATCACACAAAAAGTTTTCTCTCAACAAATGCAATGATCGCTCAATACAACTTCCAAAAACATCAACTTCAGACTGATACGACTTTAAAATGGCAAATTGTGGCATAAGTCATTTTTGCACCCAGGTAACTAGTAAACTCTAACTGTATATTTTGCAGTTTGTCCATGTTTTCATAGAAATTCGCTGTGTGCGTCGCTGTAACTAATTTCTATACCCCCATCAGACCATTTGGCAATCTCAAATAACCTTTTCATAATTGTAAACATAACCTCTGTTACTTGTTTGAGCTTTCTATTTTTGGAAAATTTGTAACTTTTGATCTGTATCTGCTAATTAATTCTAATTATCAAAAATATTACAAAAATGTTTAGCACAGTGTTGTAATAGTACAAGCAAGAATTTTTTTAAATTACCCGAATTCCTGTATAATATTGTTAGAAGAGTCAGGACATTTTTCTTAAGCAAGAAAAAAATTGAAATTCAAGTAAATGAGAAAAATAAATAAATAAATTGTTCTTCTTCTTTCTCTGCCTTATCCGTTCCTGATGTTGGCGATGCGGACTTTGTTTTTGGTGCACAGTTGAACATCCTACTGAGGTAACTCCAAACCATTGGCGTAGATTAGCCAGCCACGAAATTCTACTTCTGCCAAGACCTCTTTTTCCTTCAACCTTTCCCTGTATGATATTTTGTAGAAGACGATATTTTTCTCCATTTCTCATGGCGTGCCTAAGGTATTCAAGCTTCCGTCTCTTAACTGCCGTCATTACCTCGGGTTGGCATTTCACTCTTCGGAGTACTTCAGTGTTAGTGATGTGATCAACCCAAGAAATTCGGATATTTCTACGAAATAGCCGCATTTGAATGCTGTTGCAGTACAATCTTTTACCTTTTAATTTTCTTAAAGTAAGTTATCGTGGATCTAGGATCACGTTTGCGCTTGCGGCCACCTATGGCGGCCTACCGTCGCACTTCATGTTTTCTGATAATGCCGCTTTTAGCGGTAACACTTAATCTGAAGTTCCGCGTGTTTCATGGAACAAAAACCCCCAGAAGGATCCCGTCTGAGGGAGGCCTTTCGTATCTGTCACACGTTCGTCTGCAGAACTTTTACGTCGTGTTTCTCATTGTTTTGCTTTGTTAAGTTTCTTAAGGTAAGCTATCGTGGATTCAGGGCCTATGCAGCGTTTTTCTTTCCTCAACAATGCTGCCTTTTGCGCTTACCCCTTAAATATTTTATCTGTCGTACAGATAAAAGTCACCTTATGTTCTCTTATATTCAGCGTTCGCTGGAATCTAGAAAATAATAAGATCGTTCCCGTTCGCTTTACTTGTTTGAATATCATCCCCTGCACTCGCTGTGCAAGTTCTTTTAGCCGCTTCGCGACTCCATGCTCCACTTTCTATTATTTTTCAACCTTATTTTTAGCCAATACCATTGTACTAGAGTTGCTTTCTGATTTTTCACTTGAGACCTATGTATTATAGAGCCTATCATCGTGGTGGTAATATGAATTTGTGCTTAATACATGATGCTCATATTCAGCTTATATTATAACTTTAGAAACGTGGATAGAAATATGGAATTTGTTTCCACAAAACATTAATCATTTCAAAGTTGAATACATATGTCTTTTACCCGCACTCACTTCATTTGTGAGTTTGTCAGACTATCCTGCTTTTTGATCTTCTTAAGGTGAGTCAAGAGTCACGATTTGTTTTGCTACTTGAACCGCCTTTGGCGGCAATATTTTAATTCTTCTAAAGTCGCTTGCTACGAACAACAGCCATGCTTTTATCTTCATAAACATTGCCACCTTGGGCGCCAATACTCAAAACCTTTTTAAAGTACTGCACGTGTCGGACTGGAGCACCGAAATACTACTAAAGAGCAATGAAACTCTAGTATCGCTCTCACATTTAATAGTGCCATCGTGTTTTATGAATTCTCGGCGAGCCTTTTTCGTGCACTCCGACACTGGTGACAAATGCCTTTAAGAGTAAAAGGAGTAAAAGTCTCTTATTTCTAAATTCCGAATGGGCCGGTCATACCGAGCGCAGCGAAAGTTGATGCAGTAGACCATGGAAAAACACGGTCGTCGCGACCTCAATTGGAAATTTAAAAAACTGATTTGAGGGTGAGCACGCTGTTACCACAACAGTAAAACGTATCGCCAGAAACAATCGTAAATGTTATAATCTTCCGATTTTGAGATTTATAACCAACTCTGACAACGTTGGTTGTTCCTGATGATCACCTCTTTCTTCTCCATTTTGACGAAATCTAGAGCCATCACTTGGTTGATGATTTCCAGTATTGCAGAAATATATTCGAACTTCATATGTTTTTTAAATTTTTAATAAATAAGTGCTTGATCCAATATCTTGAGAGTGGGGGCATTTAAGAGTTATAGTGACGTCACTGAATAAAATTTAAAATTTAATTTATTTTCACACTAAAGAGAACGCAAAGAAAAAAATTATTTTAATTGGTATGCACGTTGTGATTGATGCTTTTTCATGCTCAGTATAAAAAACCAAAAGTTTTGAAAAATTGGGAAGGTCCATTGCTACTTTGCAATTTTTAAAGTGATTTTCACAATACATGAGGTGATTCAAAAGGTGTGAACATAACTCTAGGGGTCCATTACACAGGTGATTTGGAGTAAAAAAGTATAGTGTACCCATATCCAAGTTTCAAGGATTACTGAGATAATGAGGAAAACCTCGAAATCACCCGTCTAATGAGCCTCTCGAGTTGTGTCCACACCTTCTGAATCACACTGTATGTGAGATCAAAAGAAATAAACATTAAGAATAGTTATGCATTGCAACCAATTAATGTTCATTAATTTAACAAGTTCTACGCATTTAATGGAAAAACAAAAGCTATGTATCTTTGAAACTGGTTATTGGAATTAAAAATGTATGCACAAATAAGAATTGATATTTTATTCTAATTGTGTTCATGTCAGCTTCTTATTTACATAAAAGTGCTATGCATTACAAATTTATTATTATATAATCATATCAACCAAATCTCTATTATAGTAAACGCATTTAAATCAATTTGGCAATTTAAAAAGATAAATGCAATAACAATATGAACTGTAACCTTGTGATTCTGCACGCGTTCAGTTTGCAAATTGAATGTATGTATATTTTATAATTGAATAAACATAAGAAACGTTACATATTTAAATAGATACTCTGGTGTTAGGAATTTCCTCTTTTATATAATAATTGGTAAATATGTATGCCTTTTGATTGTTATTTAGCATAAACAATTGCTTTTAATTTTACATTAAGATATTTTTTTTTATTTTCTTGGGAATAAACAGATGGTTTGTATAGAATGAAGATTAATTACATACCGCATTAAGCGAATCGTTGAATATATTTTAGTAAGTTGAAGGTTAAAGATATTAAACGCTTAATTGGGGGGTATAGTAATTCTTCTCCATTTGAAGAATCTTAAAAAAAAAAGAAATTTTTCCAAGTTTTCAACAACGGATTAATAAGAATTAAGATTGTTTCCATACATATAAAATTATAAATAAATGCACGAGGTATTTTTATGAATTCCATTATTAAGGAACAATAACAAAAAGATATATAATTTGTATTGTAACTTCTTCGTATTATTATTAGTCATTAAACCAATTTATAAGTTTCCCTTGCAAAACGTTCCTCCGTATATATAAAGTCAGTGTTTGATGATTGACCTCAACCTCTATTTCAGTTAAAATTAGAAGTGGCCAATATCTTTAATTAAGTTTTTTATTAAGTTAATCCAGTAACTCACTTTTATTTATGTCGAATAGTTCGGTTGATGTAAATGTATAGGATTAATTTAATTAATAAAACCTACGATTTCTTTTGTTATAATAACTTATAAGACTGCCTACAAGCACAGAGGAAATTCCTCTATACTACAAGTTATTAACCCATTTCTGGCCAAGCATAAAAGTAACAAAAAATTTGACAAATCTGGTAGATATATTTACTAAATACATGCATATATAAACATTTACAAGAAAAAATAATAATAATAATAATAATCGGAAGTTTATAAAAAAATGTTTCGTTAACGAATCTTTGGCCGAATATATGAACTATAACTTTATTTATATAATATACCGCTAATAGTATGTTGTATACAAATAACAACTACAGAAACAAAAATAAAACTAAAGTAATATACTTAAATGCCATTTATCTTTTTTTGTGAAACATTGTGAAACACTTTGGATGTAGATGTACATGACACTTATCACAAATATAGACGCTATTAGTCTTACATATTCTGCAACGTCGCCTCCGACCGTCTTCTTGACGTAAAATGTTGTAACCGATTTCGTCATAATGGACTTCCTTAGGCAAACTATCTCGTGATGGACGACGCCATGACGTTGTTGTTCTGGGTTGTTCAGTCTCTGACTTTTCTTCTCCCATTGCAACTTCAAACGCATTCTTCGCTTGAGATTGAATCAGAGATAGGACGAAATAGGATCTAAATTCTATTTGAGACAAATGTGATTCATTTGCAATGTTGTAGATTCTCCAGGCATTTACTATGGGGCAGTCGATGAGATTGATAAATAGGGTCCACCACCATTTTTCCTCTTACCTTTATTCTATAGTTCGCTACAGCATTGTCTAACAGATCCACACCGCCCATGTACTTGTTATAATCCTTTATAACATTTGGTTGAAGGATGGATACTTCCTTTTTAAGTTTTCGGTTGTACCTTTTAACCTTGACAATAGGATCTGTAGTACCATTATTAGTAGCCACAGTAACAGCTGAATTGTCGTTCCATCTGGTAACTAAAACTTCTGTATTCTCGTCAAAGATGTAGCCGAAGTCTCCTCTTTCTTTTTTTGGTATGCTTTTGGTAGCTTCCAATGGGCAATTAGATAGACGATTTTCTCTCACTATACCAGTAAAAAAAAACGCTCTTTTCCTTGAGAATATGAAATACGAGGGCAGTTCAGTAAGTACCCGTGTTTGACGACAGAAGGCGTTCCTGAGGGAAGTTGGTGTTATCATCGTGTGCTGCCATCTATCAAACGACGGTATAACAAATTGCAGACTGATTGATAAGGTTAGTTTGGATTTGACAGCCATTTGAGTAAGACGTGTTTCGTGATTTTAGCTAAGATGGAAAAAGAGCAGTATCGTTCGGTAATTCGCTTTCTGTTTTTGGATGGGAAAAAATGCGAGGAGATAAAAGCAAAGTTGGATGCTGTTTATGGGGACACTTCGCCATCTATGACCACAGTTAGATATTGGTTCAACGAATTTAAACGTGGGCGAACATCCGTTTTTGATGAGGAGCGACCAGGACGCCCGGCAGACGTGGTTACCGAGGAAATCATTCAAAAAGTTCACATGATTCTCGCTGATCGACGAACGAAAGTGCGTGAAGTAGCAGAGGCCGTAGGTGTGTCGACCGGAACGGCAATTAATATTTTACATGATAAGTTGGCGATGAGAAAATTGTCGGCGCGATGGGTGCCGCGATTGCTAACGGTGGATAACAAGCGGATGCGGCTGTTAACTTAGAAGCAGTGTTTGGAGCAATTTAAGCGAAATCCGAAGGAGTTTTTGCGTCGAGTTGTCACCGTTGATGAAACCTGGATTCATCATTACACACCAGAAACTAAGCAACAATCAAAACAATGGATTTCTCCCGGTGAATCTGCTCCAAAGAAGGCGAAGATGGTTCCATCGGCCGGAAAGGTCATGGCGACGATTTTTTGGGATGCGAACGGCGTCATCCTCATGGATTTTTTAGAAAAAGGAAGAACGATCACTGGACAATACTACAGTGAGTTATTAGACAGCTTCGACAAAAAATTGAAGGAGGCACGGCCGCATTTGGCGAAAAAGAAGGTGCTGTTTTACCACGATAACGCACCAGCACATTCATCCGGAGTTGTCGCCGCCAAACTGCATGAATTGCGTTATGAATTGCTGCCGCACCCCCCGTATTCACCCGATCTGGCTCCCTGCGACTTTTTCTTGTTTCCTAACATTAAGAAATGGCTCGCGGGAAAAAAATTTAGCTCAAACTAGGAAGTCATCGCCGAGATAGAGGCGTATTTTGGAGAGTTCGACAAATCCTATTTTTTGGAGGGGTTAAAAAAATGGCAGGAACGTTGGGAGAAGTGTATATTTCTAAAAGGAGACTATGTTGAAAAATAAAAAATAAATTTTTGAAAAAAATTGTGTCTTCATTTCTAACACGGGTACTTATTGAACCGCCCTCGTAAACTGTTGCTTGAAAAAATGTTATCAAAGAATACCTTACAGCTCGAGGGATCCTTTACAACAAAGAGCAAATCTGTTATTACTTGTGCTCCCAATGGAAGTTTAGATTTTGGTTTAGAAAGATTAGCACCGCCGTATGGAATGAATTGATAAAGGTATCCCCCAGAACTGCATAAACATCAAATTTTAAAACCAAAACGTACGGGTTTGCCTTTCATAAACATCTTGGCAGAATGTCTGCCAAAGTACGGAACCATTTGTTCATCTATTGAGAGGTTATTTGAAAATATTCCAAACTGGAGATACCTTTCGTTCATTTTCTCAAATATTGGACGTAACTTTGAAAATTTATCATTTTTGTCCAGCATAGTATTGTCCGACAAGTGAATATTTCTTTTTATTGCACGAAAAGCATTTCTGCTCATGCAATTTCTTACTATCTCTACTCCTTTATCTGGATCTTTTGACCAGTACATATCGCAAGCTGGAAGTGTGTGATAACCGGTCAGTATTAGAATGCCGATAAAGCGTTGCAAATGGGCTATAGAAAATTTAAAGTCATGTCGGTTATTTTCCTGTGCATATTTTAGGCTATAATCCACAACAGACTTCAGAATGTCATCATCAAAAAACATAGAGAACACTTCCATTGGGATTTTTCCACCAACCTGTTGTTTTATTTCTTCTACCTTTCGAAATCCGTTTGATAATGGAGAAGACGCATATTGTGGATTTTCAAGTATAATTACATTCACGATAACTTTTACATAGGTACAAACAAGAAAAAAAATATTTACTTACTTCTTGATATGAACAAATATTATACTAAAGGGTTTTCCAATAAGAGGTGTTATTTTGAATAGCCCGCTATTTCGGTAGATGTCACTTTTGAAGCTATCATTTTTTGACATTTGACAAGTAGAAACTACGCCATTAATAAATATGGAACGATACACGCTTCAACAACGCATTGAAATTATTAAAATTCACTATAAAAATGGTGAAAATTTGGCAGAGACGGTTCGTAAAACTCGAACATTTTTGGGTCACCGTGAAGCACCTTGTCGGACCGCAATACAGAAATTGGTGAAAAAATTCGAGCTCTTGGGACAAGTTAGTGATGTGAAGAATAAAACCCGTGCACGTCGCTCAAGAACAGCCGAGAATATTGCTGTTGTAGCCGAAAGTGTTAAAGAAAACCCAGGTTTGTCCATTCCTCGTCGTTCTTTGGAATTAGCCATTCCACAAACGTCATTACACCGTATTTTGCATAAAGATTTGGGTCTTAAGGCTTATAAAGTCCAGTTAACACAAGAACTCAAGCCGGCCGATCATCAACAACGTCGTGTCTTTGCTGATTGGGTCGTTGAAATGCATGAAAATGATCCAGAATTCCATCGAAAAATCATCTTGAGTGATGAGGCCCATTTCCACCTCGGTGGCTTCGTCAACAAGCAAAATTGTCGGATCTGGGGCTCAGAAAATCCAAGAGTTATTGTTGAAAAGTCTCTCTATCCTCAACGTGTGACTGTTTGGTGCGGTTTATGGTCCGGCGGAGTCATTGGACCTTACTTTTTCGAAAATGAGGCTGGAGCAACAGTTACGGTGACTGGATTGCGCTATCGAGAGATGATTAACGATTTTTTATGGCCGGAATTGGATGGTATTGATCTGGACAACGTTTACTTTCAACAAGACGGCGCTACGTGCCACACAAGCAACGAAACCATTGATCTTTTACGGAAAAAGTTTCCGGACCGTGTTATCTCTCGAAGAGGTGATCACAATTGGCCACCGAGATCTTGTGATTTAACACCTTGCGACTTCTTTCTTTGGGGCCACGTGAAAGAGAAGGTCTACGCCAACAGCCCAGCGTCGATTCAAGACCTCAAAGATGGAATTCGTGAGGCTATCGAGGACATAGGGCAGCCACTTTGCGATTTGGTTATGGAAAATTTCATGAAAAGGATATTGTCCTGTAAGCGTGGTCGTGGTGGTCATTTGCCTGATGTTATTTTCCACTATTAACGGCATACCTTCCTCTTTATAATGAAATAAACATCCGATCATTTATATTAAAAAATGGCACTTTTCTTTGAATATCAAAATAACACCTCTTATTGGAAAACCCTTTATTACGGTAATAATTATAAGATTGATTATAGTAGTAGTCACACACAAAAGCACTATATAAAGTGCCACTGATGATATTTTTTTCTAAAATATCCAGAAAAGAGTGAAAATGGTATTTATATCTCTCAAAAATGTATTTGCAATAAAATAAATAAAAAAATGCATTTGAAGACCCTATACAATTTACCCAGGTTCTACGTTTTTGAGAGTTTTATGATTTTACGACAACATAGCCGCATATCCGGCCAAAGTATCGAAAACGAAACATTAACTTTTAGGGTCTGTGAAATTTTACAACAATAACAGTTACAATTTTTAGCACAAGGAATGTTTGGTCTAGACCTTTCTGAGTGAAGTACTGTTATAAAAAATATTTACAAATAATTTTTTGATTTATTGCTTCCGTTTGTAGGTAAGAAAGCTTGGTCATCCGTAAACGTACCACTTTAAAAACTAACAAATTTATTTATTGAAGCATAAATGTTTTTCTGCTAGATTTGTAATCTGCAGACCTTTCTGTGTAATGTGTAATTGTATTGAAGCAATATCATTAATAGAAATGAATGAAAAAAAAAATAAATTTAAATGTTTCCTTTTCGATACTTTGGCAATAAATGGGTTAAAAACCCAGTTTATACAAATAAAGTGATGAGTAGGAAACTTCTTTATTGATTTTACGGAGATTGAAATAATTGGTCAAAAACGTTTTTTTTAGGTTTTGGGACTTAAAAGCTAGTTTCTATTTCTTTTTTGATTTTTATTCAATTTCTCTCTCGATCATAA
The DNA here is from genome assembly GCA_011009095.1 of Ignelater luminosus. Lineage (NCBI taxonomy): Eukaryota > Metazoa > Arthropoda > Insecta > Coleoptera > Elateridae > Ignelater > Ignelater luminosus. Next base: position 75,020 of record VTPC01006950.1, on the reverse strand, counting down.
GCGCAGCATCACGCATATTTTACTGTAAATTGATTAGAACAGACGAAATGTTTGAAAATTACTAGGAATACCTCTAATTGTAAACTTGAAAATCTATCAATTTAGAATAAAAAATTTCAATATACCACGTCATTGACTGTCATAAGATTATTTGAGGTTATAACTGACAGTAACTGCAGGAAACAACGAAATATTCCCCTACTTACCAAACACACTCAAATAACTAGGTCAGATTTGTCATCAATTGCAGTGTTGTCAACCTGAACGATTTATCCCTCAATTAAGGGATGTTTTACCTACATGGTATGTAGTAAGGGATAAAGGGATTTTTTAAATTTTATGCAATATTTAAGGAATTTTTTCTTGTTTCTTCCTAAATTTTATTTAATTAAACCAATACCTTTATTTTCCGTCTTATTTTCATTATGCACCCAGCATAACATACCCGAGAACATGACCAACTTCAATTAACTTCATTCACTTGCTTTTAACATATCCGCATGGACATGGTTTAACATATGGTTTCTTGCGCAAACAGAATGCGTGTGAATCATCCAAGCTCAGCGCACATACAAATTTTAATTGCTCATAGTGTTTTAAGTTTGTTTAATTTGGTGTTTGTTAAATGCTGCTTTAACAGTTATGTATGCATATTGCATATGGTGTTGACATTAGTAAGATTATTATTATTAATAATAAGTCTTTACCAACATTTGTGTGGACAATGAATTCTACTAGTAGTAGCGATGAAAGAACGACAGCGAATGAGCGCTATACTAAAATCTGCGAACCAATACAGTAATAAAAGTGCGTGATCAGTGCGTGATCAATGCAAGCTCTTTTTCAATTGGCTGAAAAACACGTGCTTGAAGCCGGTTTCACACACGGAAGTGTGAACATCCACCAAACAGTGCATTATTATATACCGATATATACAGAAACCAACATAACCTAAAACCTCCGCGCTCCCGTTTTACTTCTTGTGTTTATTTTGTTTGTAAATTTTGTTTTTGGATTATAAACTTTAACGTAAATACCTAAACACTACTTATTTTAAATTTGGCGGGTAGTTTATTCAGATTTGCTAGTGTAAATTGGACGTCGACTCGGATGGGTACTAGCGCATACTGTCCATGCGACTTTCACGTGATCACTGCATTGGTTCGCCGATTTTAGTATAGAGGCCTGCACCGATCGCCTTTTCTAGTCGAGCCTTTACGCGGCCTGGATCGAAGCTAGGGTTCGGGCCGTTCGGTCTTGTCAGGCCCGTCGAGCTCTTTGAACTTGTCGGGCCATACGGGTCTGTCGGACCTTTTGGACTTCTCGGCCCTTCGGGCTTCTCGGGTTTGTCTGATCGTTTGGACCTATTGGACCGTCAGGCCTGTCGAGTTTTTTTGCACGTCTCGGCCCTTCGGGTCTATCGGACCGTTTGGATCTCTCGAGCCTGTCTGACTTCTCGGGTTTGTTGGGTTGTACGGGTTTGTAGGGCCTTTTGGACTCCTTGTCGAGCCTTTTGACTGTTTGGATCTCTGAAGCCTCTCGGGTCATACGGGTCTATCGAGCCTTATGGACGTCTCAGCCCTTCGGATCTCTCGGGTCTATTGGACCGTTTGGATCTCTCGAGCTTGTCTGAGCTTTCTGGCCCTTTTGAGTTTGGAGCTCTGGCATGTTGGAACATTCGGGCCTGTCGTGTCGATCAAGAAGTTATCGGGTTTTTTTCAGGCCGCGTTAAGTTTGTCCTCAGTCGGGCCGGTTATGGAAATTTCGGCCCGTGCAGGGCCCTAAGGAGTAAAGTTCAGTAAATAAGAACCGTTTACACAGAAAAAGGATAGTTTTCAAATTAAGGGAAATTTAAGGATAGTTTGTTTATTTCTGAGGGAAATTAAACCGTGAAAGGTTGGCAACGCTGATCAATTGTCGTATTCTCATGTTAGGTGCGTTGTCCTATTTTCAAAATAAAATTAATGCAGGGGTTTCGTTTATTACTGGTGTAATTGAGAAATAAACAGGTTTACTATTAACAACATCCAATGAATGCACGTAGATCAATATGAATATAGAACGATTTTAAATAATATTCTGACAGAAATTGTAAAATCAAAGGTTAATATAGTGCGTTTTTATATTATAGAATTCAACTAGGCCTTGCCATGATATTTTAGTAACAATGTACTTTGAAGTTTCACTAAGAGTTACTAAATAAAATACATATTTATAGGTTAAAAGTCTGTCATTTCATCATTTGTATCATTGTTTTGAATTATACACGAATTGCCAACATATGTAGTGATTTTTGGTTTTTAGGTTGTCAACCTGAAGCTGCTTTATCTTTGTCTTACACTGTAAAAATGTGATAGAATCAAAGCCTACTCTAAATTTTATAATAGAAAAATGGGCTATATATTTTCTTGCACGATCGGGTATTTTTATCTGTTTCCAAGGTAGTATCAGGTGTATACCTATGAAATAAGACTTTCAGCTATTAGACCACAGATGTTGCTAGGAGTATTTTTAAACTGTCCCAAATGTCTTATTTTTTTCGTCTGTCATCTGTCAACAATATTCAATTCATTGTTTGTGATGTTTCATACAACAACGCATTTTTTTCGCTCTTAAAAATGTCGAATTTCGTGCCTTCAAACTACGATTTGCGGACATCGTTGATTTTCTGTTATCAATTGAAGAAAAACGCTTCTCAAGCTCATCAAATGCTTATAGAAGCTTACGGTGGACATGCTCTAAGCAGAGCACAGTGCTTCAGGTGGTTTGAAAAATTCCGAAGTGGTGATTTTAGCGTGGAGAACGAGGAACGTGGCCGGCCACCGAAAAAGTTTGAGGACACCGAATTGCAAGCATTGTTGAATGAAGATGATGGTCAAACGCAAGAAATGATGGCAGAGCAGTTGGGAGTGACCCAAAAAACCATTTGCAAACGTTTGAAAGACATGGGCATGATTTTAAAGGTCGGAAGATGGGTGCCGCATGAACTGACTGAAAGGCAGCAAGAGAACCGAAAAACCACTTGTGAAATGCTGCTCTCCCGGTTCAAAAGGAAGTCTTTTTTGCATCGAATCGTTACGGGTGATGAAAAATGGGTGTATTTCTCCAATCCCAAGCGTAAACGATCGTATGGTCCGCCCGGCCACAAGCCAAAATCAACGGCCAAACCAAATCGCTTCGGCCGCAAGGCAATGCTGTGTGTTTTCTGGGATCAGCATGGTATGATTTGGTACGAGCTATTAAAACCAGGTGAAACAGTTGACGGTGCACGCTACCAACGACAATTGGCCGATTTGAACAGCGCTATACACCGAAAACGCCCAGAATATGCCGATCGGCGTCACAAAGTAATTTTTCTTGATGACAATGCACCACCACATCGAACAAGAGCGACCCGGGAATTGGTGGAGACGTACGATTGGGAACCGCTGGTGCATGCGGCTTATTCACCAGACTTGGCGCCTTCCGATTATCATTTGTTTGCATCGATGGGCCACGCACTTTCCGAGCAGCGCTTCAATTCTCACGAAGAAGCCAAAAAATGGCTCGATGATTAGTTTGCGGCCAAAGACGGCCAATTTTTTTGGCGCGGCATTCACAAATTGCCTGAGAGATGGGTAAAATGTGTCGCTAGCGATGGCTATTATTTTGAAGATTAAATTTGTAACCATTTTTTGTTAATAAACGTTTAAAATTGAAAAAAAAAGTCTCATTTCATAGGTATACACCTAAGTAAATTGTGTTTACAACGCAAGGTTTGGTTGCTAAGGTCTCAAACAGATAAATTGTGAAGTGAAAATTAGGTTAGAAATTCATTATATGTGTCAGTTTACCGAAAAATCGGCTATTACCTTGAAGATCTAATAGAAAAAGTAAACTTTTAAATAACCAAAAACATTACAATACAAATTTCTTTAACAGCTACATATGTTTACCTCGAATTTAAAGAAAATCAATGCAAAAACTAGCCACAAATCTACAGTTTATTGATACACAGCTTTTTCTATAAAAACATCGAAAAACAAAACCAAAATTTTATAGTTTGTAGATAGAGCTTTCCTTCTCCCAGATTAAGAACACCAACAAAAAAAGTTAAACAAGGTTAGAAACACGTTAGCAGAAAACAATTATCCCGAATAAGTGGTAAATAAAACTATAAATCGGAGAATAAAACAAAAATTGAAAGCTAAAAAAAAAAAACCAACAAAGAAAAACGAGAATAAGGAAATAATCTCAGTACCATATGGGAAAGAACTAACAGAAAACATACAAAGATGTTTAAAAATATACAGTATAACTGTTGTCAGTAAGAATAACAATATGAAACACATTTTCATAAAACGAAAAATAAAATCACCAGAAACAAAAAACTCATGTGGGGCACATACTATATGTACATTAATTTACAGATAGAAATAAAACATTTATATGCCTCTCCTTTCGATATATCATATCGAGCATTGATATCTCTAAACAGTGGCGGCTGGTGACCTAACTTCAGGTGGTGCCAAAACCATGTGATCGTCGCTTGATTGCTTAAGATTGTCAGATTATACAGAAACAAACCAATCAAGCGACGAACACGTGGTTTTGGCACCACCTGAAGTTAGGTCACCAGCCGTCACTGCCTCTAAAGCTTTCTTGGTTACTTGATGCCCAAAGCAACAATAATATAGCTCCTTTTATTGAAATCGGACTTCTACCTGGGCCAGTTGTGACTGTTGTTGCTTTTAAGTCTTTGATAAGGTTCTAAAAATAAATTCTAATCCCTATCGTAAACTAATATGAACCATTATTTATAGGATTGCCAAATCTATTTTTAATATGAGGCACATATTTTTAGGCCCAATCTCATATCTCATATTACATGTTCAAATATGATACAAAATCGCATATTATATTGAAGGAGGAAGTTCCTATTTTCCATATTTCTTTCTAACAAACTATCATCAGTGATAAAATTATTTGACAAAACTGGTCTATAGTAAATAAAATTCTCTTAATATGCAGAAATGAAAGATAAAAGGTGATTATTATTAAAGACAAACAAACTTAATACATTGTAATTTCATTAAAAAATAATATAAACCCATGAAATAGAGATTTTTTAGTTTCTTTTGACATTAATAACTCACTTCCTAACCTCATATTCTTTGACATTGACAACTAAACTTTCTAACCTCAGTTTGACTTCAACAGCTAAATAAATTGACCAATTAATATAACGAAACCAAAAATAAGCTAATTTGCTAAATTCCAATAGATGATATAAATCATTTTATAGCAAATTTTGTGTGAGTTGGTTTTTAAAAATATTTTTTTTTCCTCTCTGTAAAATTAGAGTAAGGTAAGTCTCGAAAGGTACTTGATATTTATTTATTCATTTGTTGAAATCAAATCTCAGATATGTTTCTGTAATCTCATATATCTTTATTCATGTTCTCATACATTCTTAAAAAACAAATCTGGCAACCCTAATTATTTACCTCTGCAGTTCTACTTAGCTTGGAGTGACTAACAAAATCAGTATCTTTCTAAAGTGGCACTATTTGAAAAATATAATTTTTAATTCTACATTTCTTTATATAACCTGCTTTATTTATTATTGTTAATTCTTCATTGGGGCTGCTTTCATCTTCACCTTCAGTAACTGAAATATGAGCTTATTTATAGTAATTATATATGTATCACATTCTACAACTTACCAGAATCTGAAATAACAGCTTCTGTAAAATATAATATTCCGTCATTATCTGTTGTTTACATTAACAATTATTTATAGGTTATGTTACTTTTTGCTTTTTCGATGCTGTCACATCGTTGTCAAATCTCATTGTTTTGGTTTCTTATTAAACCACAGTATATAAAACCATTAACCAAATATTTTTTTATATGTAGTAAATTATCTAACCTCACATTACTTTTATTAACATTTCTTAGAAATTAAAGAAAACATATAAAGCATGAATAATACTTCTGCAATATGATTCACCCTACTATATTCATCATAATTTTGATTATATTCGAATTCTTCAGGTTTACAACACTGATGCTACCGGTCAACACAAAACACATAGTATACCTTCTGGTCAAGTGTCAGCAGTTAATTGTTAGTTTTTGACTGCAAAGAGGTTAAGCCACCAATAAACAAGTAATTCTAAAGAATTCCTGCTTATACTGTTACAACATTGTGCTAAACATTTTTGAAATATCTTTGAGGATTCTAATTAATTAGCAGATACGGATCAAAAGCTACAAATTCTTCAAAAATAGAAAATTAAAACAAGTAACAAAGGTTATGTTTACCATTGTATCAAATGATAAACTAGAAAACTGTGGTGAGGATAGGGTCACAGTCTGGCGGGAAATATTTATTTAGATTTTTATCTGATAAACTAATGAAAATAGAAATTTCGAGAAAATCATGAAAGTTTTATGAAAGCTGTACCATCTAAAATCATATGCTCTAATATAAATCCATTTTAAAAGATTCACGTTGCCACAAAAATTACTTACCTCTTTGAGGGGAGGGGAACTAAGCAAAGATTAAAAACTGTATTAAAGATTTTTTACTTTTTTATAGGTGACAACAGGAGAGAATGATTTGGATAAAGATGAAGTCAACATCATCAGTGGTGCTCTTGAACTACGTAAGAAAACTGTAGCTGAAGTAATGACGAAGATTGAAGACGTGTTTATGTTAGACTACGATGCCATTTTAGACTTTGAAACTGTTTCAGAAATAATGAAATCTGGTAATTATACGTTTTCTTTTAATTTATTACAATTAGCATTAAAATGTTCATTATTTTAGGTTATTCAAGGATACCAGTGTATGAAGATAATCGCAATAATATAGTGACAATGTTATACATAAAAGATTTAGCGTTTGTTGATCCTGATGACAATACACCTTTAAAGACTTTGTGTCAGTTTTATCAGAATCCATGCAATTTTGTATTTGAAGATGTTACATTAGATGTTATGTTTAGGATTTTTAAGGAAGGTAAGTGAGGTAAGATTAAGTTCATTTACTGATAATGTCTTACTATTTAAAAAAATGTAATTTTTTTTCAATAAATTGTGTTTAAAAATGGTGTTCTTTTTAGGCAATAAAGGCCATATGGCTTTCGTCCATCGTGTAAATAGTGAAGGAGAAGGTGATCCATTTTATGAAACGATCGGTTTAATCACTTTAGAGGATGTTATAGAAGAATTAATTCAGGCTGAAATTATGGATGAAACCGATGTATTTAGTAAGTCTAGTCAGAGGTAATAATATATTGTTATCTGATTTTGTGAATTTTACAGCTGATAATCGTACAAAACGAAGAAGAAATGCAGATAGGACGAAACAGGATTTCACTATATTTGCAGAGAAGAAAAATGAAAGTAAAGTACGAATAAGTCCTCAGCTAACGTTAGCTACTTATCAGTATCTCAGTACAAGTAAGTGTTGAAATTCATTTTAATTTTGTTGATAAAGTATAAAAATGATTATGTAAGTGAATTTGTAGAAGAGAAGGTTATTTTCAGATAATAGAATTTGCGTACATGGTTGATACTGTAATCTGTTCATGTTTGTTTACTTTTGTTTTTTACCGTGTAGGCGATAAAAGAGATACACAAAAACATTGATAGTGTTTAAAGTAAAAACTAAATATTAGACTAACCTGGCTATTGTAATAAATCTGTATTGGAGAATTGTTAAATTTGATGATTTGTTATACTACAACATAATTATGTCATCAAGTTTAATTGTAAATGAAAATGCAGCTTTACAATTGGCATTTAGTTTTGTGTGATATTATTAATATTACATGAATGTGTGATTTTATTACTCATTACAAACAGAAAGCAAAAATGGGTGTAATTATTTTATTGTAAAATCTGGCAAGTTTACTAAAGATAATTAATGGAGAATATGCATGTTTTTCTTTATTTACTTGAAGTCAAAATGTAAAAGATAAGAATTATTAAGACTCAAATGACTTCTTCATTAGTGAAACTTCAAAATTGATTTATTAACAAAAAAGACTTTTAGTATCATCATGTAATTATTTAAAACTATTAACGTGTGTAAAACTTGTCTTATCAGAGTCATCTACGTTTAAGAAAACATGTCTTTAATGGTTCTAGTTGTGTACATAATAACTACTGTTAGTAGTTACAATAGTGAAATAAAGCATGAATACTGTTTGTGAATTTTTTGAGCTTATGTGCAAACTATTAGTTACAAATCATAACAACATGAGCTATTTAGTTGAAATTTTCTGTAATATTCTACATTTGTGTAAATTTAGCTTTTATTGATTCATTTTTATTACTATCAACCTTCCATGAATGGAGAATAGTTCATCTGTGACGTACAGGGTGTTTTTGCTTACTAAGACCATAGCAATTTTAACTGAGAAAAATTTATTAAGATCAGAGTTTGCTTGAGTCTACTATAAGCATTAGAATGAAAAGCAATTGCCTTTTTATTATTCATAACATTTTCTAGTCTAGAGTGCTATGAATCTGTTTCTTATTAATTAATTTCTTTAAGTTTTTCTTTCTTGTCTTTTACGTTAATGAGAATATGATACATTTTTGTTAACAGGTGTGGATCCCTTCAAACCAGAACAAATATCAGAGACAATACTACGCCGTTTATTGAAACAAGAAATATGGTTCCACATTAAGAAAACCAAAGACTGGCGGAATGATCCTGCTACACTTATTTACCAGCAGGGAAAAGCTGTAGACTATTTTGTTCTTATAGTTGAGGGACGCGTTGAAGTAACTGTTGGACAAGAAAATCTAATGTTTGAAAGTGGACCTTTCACATTTTTCGGTATTCAAGCTCTCTCACAAAATATAGGAATCGGTAAGTATAAAGTGTATATTTCTGTTTTAAATATAAAAAAACTATATTGATTAGATTTTTACATGCTACTGTAACTGTATTGAATAGACGCGAATGAATGATTAATGAGAAAATCGTTAAAACTCTTTTTTCGTTGTTTTTGTGTTCAAGTTTTATAATTTCATTCTATTTTTGTATGATTTGCCTTACGGTATTGATGTAAAATTCAATAATTACAGTTTTAATTATTTATTATATTATTTGTATAATGTAAATATGTCCCAGAAATCTTAGAATCAACCCTTGCCATGACTCTGACTTACACAAAATAAAACAAAAAACCAACAAATGTCATTTTTCAGTAGTTGTCAGTAGTTGTTACAAATCACTACTAAATTTACATTTTTCTTATTTAATTTATTTAATAAAACAATGTTTACACAAGTACAAAAACATTTATTGTGAAAAATTATTTTTGTAACACATGACGTCTGGAATATGATGAATGGCAATATGATATCAATGTTTACATAGAAGAATTTAGACGTTTTCCTTCGGATGTATTTAACAGAAATCAGTTTAGAAATAATTAACGATGAATCCAGAAGTGAGAAACCTTGTGCTAGGAATGAAAATGTTATAAAAACTGTTAGAAATACAGTCCAAGATGAACCTACTGCTTTAATTAGAAGATTAGCACGACTGTTAGATTTAACTCGTGCTACCATTCACAGGATTCTTTATCAAGACCTTCATAATGAAATCTTATAGGTTGCAAATGTATCAAGAACAAGATTATAATAAAAGGCTGGCATATTGTCAGTGGTTCAATGAAAATATGAACGATGAAATGTTAAATTCAACATTTTATATCAATGAAGTCTATTTCATCTAAATGGATTAGTTTTCAAGACATGCAAATGTGGAGCCCTGTTTGTTTGATGACAGGCAGGTTAATAAGCACTGCGTTCTTGTGATCTAGTCTTGTTGGGTTTGTTTCTTTTTCCATGTTGAAAAAATTCAGTATTCAAAAGTATATAATAATAAGAAAGTGTGAAGAGATAAACAAAACAGTATTACAAAATGTGTTTGACATTTGACACATTCAATGTCTCTTGTAACTTTTAAATCTTTGTTAATTTTATAATTCATAACACCATGAAATAAATTGTATAAAATATTAACATCAGTACAAAGACCTTTATTTATAAATAATGGGATTTTATTGAGCAATAGCGTTCTCCGCCAAACGACAAAGAGAGCCTGTGAAGGATAGCATGCTCTACCCATAGGGATAGTTTATCTAGTGATTTGTAGGGTATTTTCTAATTGTTATGTTGGCAATCTGAAAAATTAATCATGTGAACGTCATACTATCATATCGATTTGCTTATTCACAGGTTAATTCCTCGTGTGAGTGCTTGTGAACTTGATGAGGTTAGGTGTTTTATTTTTGATTTTTCTGTTCTTTGTTTTTCTTTATATTATGTTTTATTTTTATTAGCGTAGTTTTTGACTTGGGTTTTACATACTGCCTTATGTGTATTTGTAGATTTTTAATCTTTACCATTCTCGTATTGTTCCTTATAGCTTAGTGTTGCTGGTTAGGTTTCTTTAGGGTTCATTTAACATTCTGTCTTGTATATATCAGCAAGCTAATAAAGATAAAACCTAAGATAAAGAAAAACAAAGACCAGAAAAATCGAAAATAAAACACCTAACCTCGTCCACTTCACAAGCGCTCACACTAGGAATTAACCTGTGAATAAGCAAATCGGTATGACGTTCACGTGATTAATTTTTCAGATCGCCAACATAACAATTAGAAAATACCCTACAAATCACTAGACAAACTATCCCTATGGGTAGAGCATGCCATCCTTCACAGTGTCTCTTTGTCCCACATTTTCATTTGGCGGAGAACGCTATTTCAACAAAACACAAAAAATGACATTTAACATAACCTCTAAAATCATCAGTATTCCCAGTAGACCAATATTCATCTAGTCTAATCTATGTTTAAAAATCAGATTATGCGCACTATAAAGATTAATTTCAATTGTTACAGCTGATTCACCTACAGCTCCATCTACAATAGGCAGTTTGCAATCATTAAATATGGATTCTCTGCTACGTTACACATTTCAACCTGATTATTCAGTAAGAGCAGCGACTGATGTTTTGTACATGAAAATCAGAAGAAATTTATATTTTGCTGCTAAACGTGCGACGTTAATGGAACGTTCACAAAGGGATACTACAACAGTAACAGGAACTGATCAGTTTGATGATGAAGTTGAAAAAGTAATTATATTTTTATTTTTTCTGACCTTTTACAATTTTATTTAAAAAATATAATTCTTCCCCCTTCCAGTATTTTGATGAACTAGCAGATATTCTTGAAATGTATGTTACCAATCCCAAGAAAAACTTTATTCCCTATAATTGGGTAATATCAATCCTTATTTGTTTTTTATATTTCCCTTATATATACAAATGTTTATTCCTTTTTAGTTAGTTGAAATTTCTAGACCTGAAGCAGAATATGAGAAAAAGCAAAAAGTTGTTAAAAGAGTGAAATAATTCATTTAGAATTAACTTCTAGATTATAAGAAAATAAAAGGAAGAACATTGATGGTTTTTTAAGTTTTTAAGATTTTAATTTAATAAGTATCTTTTATGTGATGTTTATCAGTAAACGTTTGTAAATAAAGCTTAATTATATATGAATTATTTCTTGTGCAGTTACTACATTCGCTTGAAGATGACGGAAGTATAGGTCGAACATCACCCGAACCACGCTTTAAACAACCTGAAAATCAGACACAAACTCAATCACAAAGTACTACCGTAAACGGACCAATGCAACAACAACAGCAGCAACAGCAACAGCAACAGCCAAATAGCACTTCAAAATCAGCATCACCCAGATCTGCTGCTAGTCCCTCGTCACCACATTTAATAAACGTACAGGATACAGGTAAACCAGCGAAGAAATTAAATGAGGATGGAATATATACAGTAAATGATATTAAGGTAAAAGAGGAAGAAGTTTCATTATTACCGAAAAAATGATAACAGCAAAAGTATGGTTCCATACAATTGGAGCCAGATATTGTTACTGTTGTACTTAGTAATTTCATAGATTCTTGACACATAGGTACAGTTGTTTTATGATGAAGAATCTAGGCAAAATTAGTTTGGATAAAACTAGAAAATTCTGGAAGGAAATTATAAAATTTAAATTAATTAATTAACATTTAACATAATTAGGCGTTAAAAACTAACATAACATTACATAATTTTTATGTAAAAGTAAACTACTAACATATTGATTGACTTTTGTGTTATAGAAAAAGAAACATTTTTTGTCGCAGTCTCAATGTTAAAATTATTTTCTGTCTTAAAATGGTTATTAACTAGGTTTCCTACAAATTTTATTGGAGAACTATTATAAAACATTATTAGCATCTATTTGGAATTTAAATAGTAAAATCGAGATTATTATACCAGTGTACGTAAAAATTGACAAACGGTATTGAAATGTTTAGTAAAATAATTTTTTTGTACAAAAAATAAAGCGAGAAGGACAAAAGTAGCAAGACCTTTTACGTAAAGGTTGTGAATAAAACTTAAATGCTTTAAATATAAAAAGGCTTTAAATATTAAAGTTGTCAGCAAAACTAAATTAGTTATGTGAAAAAACTGTGTAATTATACCAATGATTTTTTCTTTATTTGATATTTGCATGTATTAATTTTGTTAGAATTGTACATAAAAACAATCATGATGAATAGATTCAGTTCAGCTTTTTCTTTCTTGAATAAAGGCCGTTTATAAACTTGAATTATTTTTCTTTCTTCATGTGAAATTACAAATTTTTAATATTAAGTATGTTAGTGTCTTCCAAATTTGAAGATTAATCATATTTTTGTAGCGTTTGTTTTTATATCCTCAATAACAATTAATAATAGTATAAGAATAATTGAGGGGTTGATGAACAAAATCTAGAAGTCTGCGCATTTCAATGTTTTAATATCCACTTTGGTGAAAAATAACAATGATAATGTATTATAGGTTATGTTGATTATTGAGTTATGTGTTGTATAGTAGAAAGTAGTACTCTAAATCCCTAAAATGTAAAAATTTTCTAAATTATATATTTCAGAAATGAAATTATTTATGCAACAATTATGTACATGAAACTAAAGGAAATAATTAATCCTAACTTCAAAAATCTTACTGCTTATACTATAAACATGAGAATTAATTAAAATTTCATTCACAAAACCTCTTGTTAGAAATAAAATATTGTTAAAAGTATCAATTTCAATCAAGATCCTGCTTTGATTTGGCAATATCACAAGCTACTGTTATTTGCCCAACTTTTCTCTTTGAAGAACACCGAAAAGTACCACTGCAACTTGATTTTACTTATTGTTTTATGTAAAGTATCTAAACCTTATTCAATCTTTTACATGCTCACGAGAAGATTGCGTCATCTGATTTTAATGTACGTTTGATATTAATTTCCAGTAGTTAAAATAGATTAGACTGGAATCTCTCCACGCGATCTTAAATATCAGTAACAGAGTTGTTGGTGCTGAAATAAAATTTATTAATAGAAAATCTTAAAGAAAACATTTATCCTTGAGTATAAACTTCTTACTTTTACAAAGAAATTAAATTAACACATCAACTGTCAACTTTAATATCCAGAAAATACAAAAACAAAATGGGTTTGACATGACAGTTCTCAAACTTATTGTTTCAAAACAAAATCAGTGATGTAAACAAACAAAAACAGTGATTTATTTGATACCAACATAAGAAACCAAAAGGTAGTTAGATAAGCTGCATTTTCTAATAGTTGTTGTTTGAGGTTAGAATGTTCTGGATGATGCGATCATTTCATACCCAAAAACCATTAAATTTAACTGATCTCAGATCAGAATATTAGATTGATTCAATTGATAGATCAATACATACTTGTGAAATTATTGGCAACTCTTTTATTAAACTTAGCTTAAAACACTGTTCAATCCGGTTCCTTCTAAAAAGTATGGTAAAATGGTAAAAAAGTATGGAGGTAAATACAATTAATAAAGTATCAAAATTAAAAACAACAAAAAGAAACAAAATGTTTTTGTCTATTGTGGCAGTAAGTTAACCTAAAAATCAGCTTTCTGTAATGACAATGAGATTTTAAATTGTGAATAACACCTTGATCCATAGGCTGCAACTTTGACATTGTGTTTGTGGATAAAAATGCTTTGTAGATTTTTTACGCCTGGGTGCATGGGACAGTTATCAACAGTAAGCAACTGTATTCACAAGTAGCATTCTCCAATAATTTTATGAGTATGTTGTATACACAGAAAATGTCTTATCTCCTAACTTAGATGTATATCAAATAAATCCTAATATTGGATTGTGCATTTTTGAGTTGTGTCACTTTTGAAACGGGGGTGCGATATGTACATATGTAAGTTTGTGTTCTGTGCTTTTCATTTCATTTCTATTTTAAGTAGAATTTGTCAAAAGCAAATTTGTGTAATTTTCCACAAATTGATGTACAAAAAATTAACAATGTAGCAATAATCTGATTGGAGTTTTCGAGCACAACATTTAAATAATTACAGTATTTTATTTATTGCTATTTTGAAAATGAAAACAAAAAATGCTTCTATAAATATAAAAAAGTTTACTGGTGAATACACGACTTTTAACAAAATTATATCTGACATGTGCATAAAGCCTATTACTTGTATTCATCCAATATGATTCAAAATATTAAGTTTGCTCTAGTTAGGGAGTGGTTTGTGTACTAATTTATAAATTAATTTAGTGCAATTGGTTTATTGGTTTGAAACTGATAATAATCAGAGCTGGTGGATCAATGATTTTATTGCTTCTTTCGTGTTGTCTTTGTTCACTTTTGCAAGCGACTGTCAAGTTGACAGTTAATTAGTACTAACATGCATCAATTCTTATTAGGAAATTTTAATTTTTTATTATTAATATGAATGAATAATTTAACTGTCATTTAAAATTATGAGTTGTTTTAATTCTCCACTATTTTCTCAATACTATCTTTATTAAAATTTTTATTGTGTTAAAAAGTCTTAAAATTATTTATTTATTTCCAATTAGAATCATAAATGCACAACTATCTGAAATTTAATTGTCAAATGTTATATAACCTAAAATCATTTAATGACTTTTTGTAACTGACATTTCTGTTTTGTAAAATTCATAACAATAATCGATAAATTAATAACTTTCTAGACAAATATTATTTTTTCTACAACCGTCAAAAAAAGGTTA
Source organism: Ignelater luminosus (assembly GCA_011009095.1). NCBI lineage: Eukaryota > Metazoa > Arthropoda > Insecta > Coleoptera > Elateridae > Ignelater > Ignelater luminosus. The sequence goes on along the minus strand of VTPC01006950.1, from coordinate 59,845 downwards.
GATTTAAGCATCGCCAAGGATACGGGAAGCTTTTTATTTTTTCACATGGGAGCAAAATATATATTTTAAGCCCATGTGCGAAAAAAATATATTTCACGCACATGTGCGAGAAAAAAAAAACAAAAATGACACATTAGGTAATTACTTATTTTTGCAAATTAATACTTTATTATTTTGCATTTTCATCGCACACTTGTTTTGTATAATTTACTTCAAAAATTCATATAATAATGTTTGAAGGTTGTAGAAAAAATGTTGTTTGCATTTTGAGAGGGAAATCAGTGATTTTTTGGCGCATTCGAATGACTTTTGCCGAGACCGTTAGGTCTGCCATTCTCATGCGCTACAAAAAACCACTGATTTCCCGCACTTAATACAAAAATAACTATTGTAATGCACTGTTGTCATTATTTGACGATAGCATTATTAAATTTTATCGTTAAAGTAACACTAGCTCTTAGAGCATTCGTTATTTGTAATGATTGCCAAAAAACAATCAATTGCTTTAAGAGAGTGGTTTTCAAAATTAATCAAAATGCAAATGCAAATTTTGCAAAATCTTTTCCCAGAACTAGAATGACAGTAAGTTTCAAGGATATAAGGAATGACTTGTAAGAATAAAAATTATATTACATCCAGAGAACTGTCTTAATTCATCTTTCATTTGGAAAACAGCATTCCAAAAATCTACAATATTGTCATTTCTAAAAGCCATTTGTTTTACTTTTAAAGTTTCACCCATTCAAAATTTAATTTCTCTAAATTTGTATTGCACAAAATAGGGAATCCATATGTAATTGGAACCAGTGGAACCTCAACACTTCACTGTCAAAATCAAAACGAAATCTTATTTGATTTGCTACCTCTACGTAGAAATCTAGACATTTTATTCTAAAAGTGTGTAAATCGCCCCCCTTGATTTTTTTTACTAACATAAACAATTCAACATTTGCGCCAAAATGAACTAATTCAATTCCTAGGTACAGACTAGGATTTTTGGGGTTGATGATAAAATTTTTCAACTTGATATATTCTGGCTGAAATTCTAAATTCGAGAAATGAGACATATAATTTTATAACTGAATTTCTCGGTGTCTCCAAAATATGTGAAGCTGCTTTTGGTTACATCTGTAACCCCTGTTGTAAAAAAAAGGATTAGAGTCTCCCACTGCTCTAATATACGATTTATTACAGCCTGTTGTGAGAGCCACCTTGTCTGGTTCAATTTTAACATTTTATGTGGTTCAATTCAATATTAACAAATAACTGACATTCCTTCAGGTTGGATAATCTTATACAACTATTAGATAAATAATTACAAATATCTCTTCCCAATTTTTCTAAAAACTGAGATAATTTTGAGCACACTGCAAAAACAGAGAGATGAAATGAGTGTGAAGTATATCCTAAAACAAATATGTGGGGAATATCTTTTGTAAACTTTGCTTTTAATCCGGTTTTATGATCCTGCATAACAGACCCATTATCGGCAGCAATTAATTATTAAAATGTAATAGATTTTAAGGCTTTTGTAATGATGTGGATTTAAGTTAAATTGTAATAGGTCTATTACAATTGTAATACTCTATATCACTAGTAAATAATTGTAGGTAAATTACTTCTTCCTGCAAAAATATTATCTGCTTGTGTAAATAATAACATTTATTTTTATTTAAATGCTAGTTTCCTAGACAAATAGAATCTGATGGAACCCTATTATTGAGGTTATGCATATTTAAGTTTCACAGCAATATCAGAAATATTTAGCTTTTTATATTGTTAACTATTATACAAATATACTAAATAAAATAAAGTTATTATTTCTAGTATTACAGTTGTTTATAGTCACTGAGAGCATTTATGGTAATCTTATTTGAAAAACTCAATGTAAGTTGAAATCAAAACCAAATTTAATAGTTTTACGTTTCAGGTCATCTTCCTTTATTCAAAATCTATTAACTGCTTTTACTATTAAAATTCTTAGAAAATGTTCTTAAATTATCTTCTACTTAATAACCTAAAACAAGAAGTAATACATTAATATTGTACATTACAGATGGTATTCAAGATTCTAACCTAGCTTTTAGCACATTGATGTTTTATATTTCCTTAAAATTTAAAGTCGACCTTAAATTTAATAAATCATACTCGACATTTTGAACTTTTTCGTTTTTGCACTTTGTTTAGTGATCTATCATAATGTAGAATAAATTAATTAATGCTTTTACGTTCTATATTACAAGAGGTATATTAACCGGAAATATTTTATAAAACATTTATTTATTTGCATGTGCCTAAAAATCATTTAGTCAGACACTATTTGCCTGTTTCAATAATATTTACCGTCATTTAGCAATTAAATGAAGAAATGAAGCGATCTGCTGAGGCAAATAAAATGTCCATGTAAAAGCCGTTTTCCTAAAATAACTATTTAATAATTTATTAGTTATTTCCTTTTCTTTTTATATTCAAAGTTTATTTTCTAGTTTTAACATGCTTTTTAGACTGTTATTCCCATCTTCTTAATAAGTATAACCTTAAATTTGACATTTCATAATTTATTTGGCATTAACTTACATTATGTCAAATTCAAAACAAATGCTATTACTATTAAAATCAAGTGGTTTTGATTTCTGGTTCCACATGTCCCAACTCTTAATTGTAACTAATATTATGTAGGAACTCAATAACGAATAGGGTTAACTGTAAAAAAAGATCATTGTTATTTTTCATCTCTTGCCGATTTAATTTTTGATTCCATCAATAATAATGAGACTGCATTATTACTAATATTTCATGTTATCCTTTCTAATAACTGTACCTACAAAAATAAAATGTTTACTATTTATTGTTTGAATTTATAACTGATTATAAGATTTAAAATTTTGGTACAAAGTTGTAGACTACAAAAAATTGTTACTGAAGTGTCCTAAAAATAATATCGTTTGGTTGTATTTTTCTTTTTTCTACATAGTATGTAATTCCTAGTCATATTAATCTGTCTGCCTATTTAACAATCCTTTTCTTTGGTTTACATAGAAATATTAATAACAGTTTTAATTTTAATTTAAAGAGAAAAACCAGTGTGTCCATTAAGGAGTTACGTATAATCGTTTTGTTTTGGTTTTTTAAAACTAGATTTAAAATGAATAATTTCTAGTATAGGAAACTTACAAAAAGCTTTACCTGACTGTAACTTTAACGTAATTTAAAAAAAAAACGGGGAAATGTAATTTTTTTATGTACTTGTGTGTGTATACTCGTACAACGGAAAAACAGTGCTGTGCTGTCAAAATATATTTTTTTTAGTAATATGTATCTTCATTTTATTGAAGTATTTTTAGAATACATATTATTATATTATATATAGTTATGTATGAATATGAAGTACTTAGATTGTTGATGAAAAAAATTAGCGGTAGGAATGTTACTTAAGAATTAGAAACAAAAAAAAAAAGTTCATTAGATATATAGAACCAAAAAGAATAATGTCCTGTTAAAGTGATATTGTGCAGAAATATTGTATCGATAGTCAAATTTAAATTTCTTTTGTTTCTCTTCTTTTATTATGCTGTCCTAAGGTTAAACTTTATTATGTAGAAAGAAGATAGTTTTGTTTTTTGCTTAGATTTGAAAAAAAGACCAAACTAAAAGAAATTGAAGTTTCCAAGTGTATGTACTACGGGTTTTTAACAAAGTGATAGACTTTTATAAGCCTAATTGAACAAGTAGTGTTTGTGTAATATACCTAGGGGTCTTCTTTAGGATAGCAACTTTATTCTTTTAGTATTTATTTATGTCAACTTTAATGTTTTTCTTCTTATTTATAGTTTATACGCATAAATTTTATATAATATTTTCTTTATGAATTGATGTAATGGAAAAGAGTTCCCAGTCTGCATTTTGCCTTGGAGAGATTGATGAGGAAAAAAGAAATTTTAAGACAAGTTATTCTACTTATTTACATATTATTGGGAACTATAATTATTACTGTAATTATTTTAATGTGATTTTCTACATTAATTAATTTTTCAAGTTAATGTATTCCTTGATATAAAAAAAAGGTTAAACCCCATTATGACAATTACATGTAAGCACTGCAATAATTATTAAAATTACGAATAGTTATATTAAAAACTTTCATATTTACATTATTATACAACATAATTGCACTAATCTTTTAGTGACTAGTTTTGCACGTTTTTGATAATAGATTTATAATAAAATAAAATATTTATCCTAAGTATAGGTAATACTGTATGATGAAAATCATGAAATTTCTAAATTTTTATCTAAATATTCAGGTTTTGCGGTTTCAAGATAAGATTCAAAAATGAATATTTTATTACCATCCTTAGCCATATTTGGATTTTTCTTTAGATCAATTACCATGATTTTCCTCAATACACTAAAATCCTAACTTTTCATATTTAATAAACTCTCTTACTATTTCCATTTGAAACATTAAACGAAATTATAGCAGTTGATGATAAATCGAATGATAGTCAAGTACTACTTATTACACTACAATGACAAAGAAAATTGTCACGGAAGTGTTAACAATATTATAAATTTTATGGTGCTTTTTAAATGATTACCTACATAGTAGCTATATTTAAATAGCTGTGTCGACTATTATTATTATTTGTTTTCTTTTTTATAGATATAGTAAAGCATATTTATACAATATTGATATAACGGAAAAACATGATATTATAATAATAATAATAATAATATTAATAAGCAAAAGAAGGTAATTTTATAGATGCTGTAAATGAAAGAGTAGACTGAAGAAATTTATCCATTTTAATAATAATGATAATATTACCTGTTAAAAAAAAATACAAAAAAAAAAACAGAAAACCAAAAATAATAGTATTAATTGCATTTGATTTATAATTTTTAATTACAGTAATTTTTTTTAATCTTCCGTAAAATTTGCAAGACAATTCATAAAAAATATAAGTTTACTTTGACCATTTACAGGCATTGCATTATATCTTAGAGATCGTCTACACATTAGTAGCGTTGTTGTAAATGATTTGAAACAAAAAATTGCCTTAAATAGTTAAAAACAAATAACTACTTTTTTTATAAAAGAATCAGAATAATTTTTATTATTCACCAAGATATAATGCACAGCCTGTATATTAATTTACTGTGTCTACATTGAAATATAATTGTGTGTAAGTATATAGAATATTCATTTTACAATCACCTTGTATGTACGGTACATGATGTACCATATCTTTTGTGTTGTTTAAATGTTTTAAGTCATGTTTGTTGATTAAGATTAAAAATATATGGAAATAATTTTTTGTGTAAATGAATTTCTGTGTTGTGCACAATTATTATGAAAGTTCTCTTTAATAGAGATCACGATGAAATATTGAAAACCAGTTTGTTGTTACTTTTTTTTTATGTTTTTATTTTATCTAACACAGTTGATTATTAATAATAACTACTGCTTGAAATGGCCAATTTGTATTTGTAGTTTGTAATTTTTGTTGACTAATAAAAATGAAAAGAACAGAATGATGGGTTTGTTTTAGTCACCATTTCAACCACAATTATATTTAGGGTAACAGTGTGAAAGGTTAAAATTTGGCAATGTAAGCTACGTAGCTTGTTAAATACAAACCTGCCTTGCATTGATGTATGATTGGTGGCACTGGTGTCTTATGCAGAGGGATGGGAGAGACTAAATTAAAGTATTGGCACTCTGTTAAGCACCGCAAAATGCGCGTCGGATAAATTCGAAAATCCGCAAAATACAATTATCGAGCATTATTGAGTCCAGCTTGGTAAAAACGTTGGCTGTAAATAAATATTCCATGTTTCTTTTAAATCAAATTACAAATTGCTGCATTGAATAATAATGCCATTGTTTATATTTGTTACAAATAGTAAATTATTATTTGTTTATTGAAACCATGGGTTGAAACTGTTGTGCACATAACCTACAGCAAAGTCATCTGACGTTTGTGGTTATGTTCATCATTCATACAGCCATCGTTTTTCTGTAAGTAAAATACACGAAAATAGTATATATAAAACATTTTTAATTTATCTGCCTTTGATATACAAACAAATTTTTCAATAATGCATTGTTGCAGAGATATTAGAAGCTGTAATTATAGAAAATATCAAAATAATTTTGACAATAATAATTGTTCCATAGTGATGAAGAACTTTTTGAGAGCTGATAGTACATGGCGAAAAGCAATAATTGAGATGCACATGCCTGGTCATAGTAGTAAGAAACCTCCATCCATGAGATAATTAGATCCACATGTACATGATTTTAAGTCCACACAGAAACGTTATTTACAAGGGTAAGTACAATTAGTAACTATGCGTATTTATAGTAGTGACAAACCATTTGAGTATATTTATACTGAATATGTAATTATAAATACACACAGAAAAGCCATTTGTTAAGAACTGCTTTTTGAAATTTCAGGAGAATATTTCGAAGAAAACTTTAGAAACAACTCGCTTAAATAATGTGAAACTCATTCTGAAGAGTTGATCTTGCAGAGTGTAGATTGTATTGTATGTAATAAGAGTAAATTGTTTAACATTGTTGAACAAGTGTATTTTCAATTTTCATATCACATAAACTGATCAAATTCTACTATGGAGCCTTTTTTACAAATGCCACAAGAAAAGCAATTGAAAACATTCAAAGGAGATTCTCAAAATATTTGTATCTAAAAACTTACTGTACATATTTTAATAGTCAAATTGACAATCAAATTATAATACTGTACTTGCTTGTGTTGTTGGATGATACATTATTATTATTACTAAATAAACAGTTTTTACAATATGCAATAAATAATACACAAAAAATGACAAGTTATTTACCAATTTTTTATTTATTTTCTTTTAACAGATTAGTTGTCCTAACAGGACATCTATTCGTGAGACATTCATGAAGTCTGGGTTGGCTAGATAAATATTATCACGTACATATTGTTAATGAATTTGTTTTGATAGGTGATACATTTTCAGCGATCTTGGGCAGAATCAAAAAGGAAAGGTCATCTGTGAAATTACTATATTTCGATTTTATTGTTGCTTTGGTACAATGCGAGGTTTCAGTTTTTAATTGATTAATACCTATAATGGAGATATCGGTGTTGATAGTGTCAAGTTCTAATTGTTTGGAGAGTGATGACGTCATGTATGATTGCAAACTACCAAAATCTAGCTTAGCAGTACATTCATACTTTACGTTGTATTTTGACAATATTATAATTTTAGCTGTTGCTAGAAGCTGCTCAGAAGCGTCGAGGATGTGAATGAAAACTAGAGGTCACGGGTGTAATACTTGATTCGGTTAATTCTTAAGATGTGGGTAGTTCTATATAGTTCTCTATATATAAACCGTTTACGTTATCTATAAAAAAAAAAAAACGCAGTTTTACGCCTGTTTTTAGTTAAATTAGTTGTGTGCAGTTTAGGTTTTAAAAAGTTTTATTTTAGTGATTTAGGCGTAATGACATTTATATCTAATGACATACAGAGAAATCTGGCAACGTCGCAATGCTCTCTAAACGGGCCCTCCAGATTTGGGTACTTCTTAAATTGTGGTCTCTTCTGCTTCTGTGACTTTTAAACTGGAGTATATTGTTCTGTGAACTGGAGGTTTACCGGCATGGCATGCAGACAAAGAGAAATAGTCGGAATGAGGACTGCAGATATCTGGGGCAAATTGTCTTGCTATGAAAGGTTAGTCTTGACATTTTAATGTTTTTAAGGTTAAATTTGCCTTGAAGAAAATTAAGTTTAATTGTTTATGCGTGCATAAACATTATTATGATGTGCTTTTAATTTTCTAACGTTAGTTGTCAATGTGACAGGAGTAATTTTGAAGGTTAGCTTACTGTCATTGTCAATATCAATTAGGTTATGTTTAATAAAACAAATTTATTTATCTACTAAAATGATGCAGTAATGCGTGTTTGTAACGGCCCCAGCATCTACATGAAACCTGTTTCATAAGAATTATTAGTTTGAGCAACAAAATATAACCTGTAATTGCAGGAAAACTTACTAATCTTTATGTACACTTTCTAGATATAAATGTCATTAGGCATAAATGTCATTACGCCTAAATAACTAAAATAAGACTTTTTAAAACCTAAACTACATATGCATACATAACTAATTTAACTAAAAACAGGCGTAAAACTACGTTTCTATCTTTTTGTAGATAACGTTAGCCGTTTATATAATAGAGAACTGTACAGAACTACCCACATCTTAAGCTCCATCTTATGTTGATAAATCTATAAGTACTATTCAGGTTTAATAAGTGCATTCTGTTGTACAAATTAAAGATTACAGCATCAAATCATCAACAATTAGGTGTTTTAAAAATATATAAGGAAACAAAGCAGGATAAGAATCTAACTATGACATATATGCCTTCACAGTTGCGAGAAAACTCTTCAATGTAATGTGTAGGGTTGTAGATGCACAGGGTGCATTTCTTGTTCAAACTAATGATTCCATCAACACAGCCATCGACAGTTAGGCATTTTAAAAATAAATAAATAAAACGCTTTTAAACTGTATGTAGAACTACAACATATACTCTTTCACAATGGCGAGAAACCTCTTCTGTGTAATGTATAGGGTTGTAAATGCACAGGGTGCATTTCTTGTCCAAACTAATGATTCCAGCATCACATCCAGCGTTTTAAAAATAAATAAATAAATAAAAGCTTTAAAACTTAATATATAATTACATTAATAATAAATGATACTGTTTTCAGGTTCCACATTTGCCAAATATTCTGAGTGTATAGCATTGATTAAAAGAGATATTGCTGATCGTGAATATTTATATTACTGCCCTTTCACAATAATGTTAATGGTAATGATAATGTTAACACAACTCACATTAATGGTAATGTTAATGTTTAGAAGTTGGCATATTTAAAATTTCCGGGTATAAAAGTCGGAGGAGCGTAGACAACCGCTGCGCTGTTAAAATGTAAATACAAAACCTATAAACAACCAAATAATCTCTATTCTTCACTGTGATGCTTCATTTGATTTGAGTATAGTTTTAATTTGATTGTATTTAAAATGTGCACATGACAGCACAAAGTGACAAAATGGAATAAATTGACAGATCAGTAAAATGGAGAGGGATGGCAGTGCACACTGTAAAATTTCATTTCTATTGGTAGATGTTAAAGAATCCAAAATATTTTTGGAAGACTAACATGAAGGGTTAACATTACCACTACCATTAACATTGTTGTGAACGTTTTGATGACTACAATACATTTTGAGTATTAACATCTTAACATAACATTACCATTACCATTACCATTAACATTATTATGAAAGGCCCTTTACCTTCGATTTATTTTTTCGTTCGCAGGTTGAATTGACAAACTTCCTGCGTCAGTTAAAGTGATAAAGAATGTAAAAGATTTTAAAACAGGGTAGCTGTATCGAACAATTACCATTAATTTTGTACAGTCTGATAAAATTTATAATCAATCCTTTCATGTCGAACTTAATTTATGTCTCAATTTTCCTTCCTTTTAATTTACTGTTTGTTGATAACTCAAAACCAATAACAGTGCTATTTAGGCATATACAAGTGTAGGTATAAACAAAAATACAGTGAAATTGTTTATTATTACAAAGCATTGAACATCAAGTGAAAAGATTGGAACAGACAGAAAGAAAAGTTACTGACATTATAAAAAGCCAAATACTGTTTTAATTGACTATACTGCTGTGAAAATAGCTTCGACAGTTTAAATTCAAGTGTCTTATATTCTTTAAAAAGATCCTACACCTATTCTTAGTAGCTTTTAATTTTTTTAAATAACTTTCTAAAATAAACAACGTCAATTTTTTGTTATCATCAAAGTGATCAAAACTCTTCAAACTAATAACTGTATTAAACAAATAACAAATGCAGTCAGCCTTGAGGTTGTTTACCAGTAGGTTTGCTATTTATACTGGACAAGAATGGTGTTTCAAAAATATATCTAGCTTTCTTTGTTTATGAAAGAGTTGAATTTCGAATGGAAATATACCAGACGGTATTTTTACATTTATTAGTATGAAACTGGATTTAAACACAAAAGACCTTATTTTAAGATAAATTTATTTACTCTTTTTTTTTCTTTTCAAATATATCCAAGTAGAAAATTTAAAAAAGATATTGTAAAAGTAATTAACAGAGCAACACCTTGATAAATAACTATTATGTAGATAACAATCAAACAAAACATGTAACAAATATAAAACATGCACTACACATAACATTAGCTATAATTTCTCTTTTGCAACAAAGCATTCTATTTATTGAATATTAATATGCTACTACTTATCTATTATAATCTATCCAACAATAATTATATAGTCATTTAACAAACAAAATATCTTGGCACACACCTACAATACAACAATTATTTTAGTTTTATCTTTAAAAGGGCTCTGTTTGATGATCAAGTGTTAAAGGCACCACACTATTAATTTATTGGTAAGTATGGGAACATCTTCTGGTGGTAAATTGATCGAAATATGTAAGAAATTTGGCAAAATGCATTTTATTTAAACTAAAGGATGGTTTATTAATCTGTTATTGACTTTACAGACTTTCAGTTACATTTATTTATAAACAAAAAAATAATTGATTTTTAAAATGCAGTACGTAGTGCTTCGCTACAAACCGAAATGTAGATTTTTCATTAAATATCTTCTATCAAAAATGAAACAATGTTAACTAAATCTTTTAAATATTGATAACATGATTATGTAATAAGTTTTCCATTAGATTAAGATGATGTTCTTATATTATTCCAAAATTAATTAACGATTATTAACAATAACTAATAAACTGTCTTATCTATAACCTTGAATGTCAAAGTGACAGGTGTAGTTTTAAAGGTTAGCTAACTGTCATTCTTACGTTTGTTAATTGAACAAATGAAGTGAGCTGTCATTAACTTAAATTTGAAAATTCACTGGACTGTCAATATAATTAATTTTCATTCCACAAGAAAATCAATTAAATATTATTAAATCCACCCAACAATTGCAATATTCACTTATTTTGTAAGTACAATTCCAGTAGCAAAACTTAACAGTTATTCACTTTCACTCAAAAGCATATTGAATGACAAGTATAAATTAGAGGTTAGGTTAGGTACAAACATTACAAAATTAAAGCGATGAAAATCTATCATATTGAGCTTTAGCATTTCGGCTTGTTTAGTTTTGCTACTCCATTGAACCTATTATCGTTGAGTTTTAATTTTATTGCATATCTTTAAATTCTTCCTTTTTTTCTTTGTGTAATTTAGATCATTTGCAGGTACCTTTAAAAATTATATACAGTTTTATGGTGAAACAAACTAGTGAGTCATGAAGAAAAAAAAGAGGTGATGAAATGAAAATCGTTGTTACTAAACAGTCTTATATTACAATGCTACCATTCTTTTATATTGTGTGTATATATATATATATATAACTATAAATATTTGCTTTTCTTTTTGGAAATCAACTGAAATAGTAATTCGGGCGAAAATATTTCCAGTAGGTGCGCCTTTCATTATCAGCTTGTGTTATTGGTGATGGTGAAGTCATTATTTCAGAACCAGGAGTTGAAGGTGTCTTACAATTTGTGTTGATTATTGGTTCATTTTCCACTTGTTGATTTGTTTGACTAGAACGTGATCTAGGGCTTCTAACTGACTTCACTGTAAATGGATGTTGTGGTTCAAAAATAGTATTGTCCGTTATAATCTCCTCGATTTCATCATGTTTTTGATTTTCTTCATCGCATTCTTTCTGCTGCTGATATACACTGTAAATACTTTTATTTCCTTCTTTTTCACAGTAAATTTTATACTTTCTAGTTGCATCTCTTAAACGTATTAGAAAATCGGGCATAGCTCGCATGGCAACCCAAGTAGTAACTGCAGCAGGTATATTTACACCAGGATTGTCAAAATATGTCAATCCAAATTCAATGCCTGGTTTATCAAGTTCAGTGTATGGTTTAATGACCATATAGGACCAATAACTGTCAACTCGATATTTGTCTGGTCTGACAGGACAAGCGGGATGTTTTGTTCCACGACTTAGTATTATTATAGTCTTCTTATTGCAATCTATCATAAATCGACGATTGAATACGTAATCTCGATTAACAAATAGTTTCTATAACAAAAGATACTGTAACTTTAATTATATAAATCTATAAATTTAACTTACCGGCCAGAGCATTTCCCAATAAATTACATCACTGTTAGATTGGGGTGTAGGATCTTTCTCGACAACCTCCAATGTTATTGCAGTTGTATCCCATTTCTTACGATATTCACTGTCAATTTGTACATTTAGAAAATCTTCTGCAGTAACATCATTAAATGATCCATACAATTTATATTCATAATGTCCTGAATTATGCATACGTCGCCACACCAACATATCTTGTTTTTCTATGAAGGGTATCCAATCATCATAAGTTTTCTTCTGGGAAGTTTTGTTTGCACATGCACAAAATGACAAATGCGGTACTGTCGAATCTGGATGTTCTCGCCTGCAAGCTTCACAAGTTACCGTCTTCTCCGCTAATAAATGTATGTAATCTAATTCATCCATGTGCTTTATGATGTCTTCATTGGATATTCTATTAGTTTCCCAATTGTATGCTGCCACGCCGATAGCACTAAACATGAGCTCTTTGCCATGTCTAGTTATTTGATGTCGCATCCTATTCAGCAGTTCCTTTAAAGCTCGCTCCTCCCAGAGTTTTGTGTATAAGCAAAACATTTGTTGGCCTCTGCGAAGACGTTGGGCAAATACGCATTCACACTGATGAGCCCAGACACGGAGTGCACCAGCCGATTGGTTTTTTAAAGTACGTGGGACTGCTAAAAATTTCTCTTGTAATGTACGGAGTACCGTGTCATTTCTGACGAGGATTCTCATTTTATCTTTAACGCTGCGAACATTCTTGAACACATCTGATATTTCACGTATTGTAAAATTGTATCTAAAAAAATTGTACTTATTAGTAGTCGAGTTGCTAATTAAGATTGCATTTTTGAGGTTAGGTTTGGTATTCAGTACGGTATTCGGCACTTTTTTTGTAAACATCTCTTTATTGTATTTTAAGGATTTTACTTTAGCTTACTGTTTAGCACAAACATTTATGTAAGACACGTTTCTTTATAGATTTTTTTAAATAAACTACATTAAAACATTCGGACTTTTTTAGTATCAATGTGAACTAAAATTTTGACATTCTCGGTGCTTGTCTTGTTGACATTTCGCACGCACCGGTGTGGCGTTCCGGCCGTGATTTTTTTCCGTGATAAATTTGTAGTGGAGATAATAAAAATTATAAAATAATATGAAATCTAAGAAACCGGAATTCAATTAATTTTAACCATTTATTATTACATAAGGTATTATCATTCAAAAGTAAGGAAAATAATATGGATCGATATGCTTTAAATCACATTTTATAACCTTTTTCAGGTTCACTGGGTTTTGTGGCTCACACACACATACACCGCAGCAGGTTATCATACGGGTTATTTACAATAAAAGGTACAATAACAAAAATATTAAATAATAATAGTGATTAGGAATTTACATTGCAAATATGATCATTATTAAATATTATGAGTAGGTACTTTAGTATAATAAAGTATTAAATCTAAAATCTTTAACATGCAAATATTACCTGTATTCAGATTAGGCCTTACGGGGATGATTAATTCTTTCCTATATTATGTTGCTAATATCCATTTTCTTGGTTTATTTATGGATCGTTTTATCTTTTTCAAACAATAATGTAATTAGTTTTGTAGAAATTTACTGTAATTTTTTATTATATATTTTATTTGACACAACATATAACAAATAATGTCAGATTTGAAAATGTCTTTTAAATTGCTCTGGATAAAATAATGGAATTTATATTAAAAATATTCTTATTAAGTGAATAGGAATATACTTGCAGTAAATATTTAATATAATACATTTTTAAAATAAAGTTCATGTGGTAAAACGATTGTTACAAATATTTCGAAAGGGCGCCTGCCTCTTCATGATGTCAAGAATTTACCGCCGATCATTGGTCGATCACAGTTATGTAAAGGTAGGTTAGGTCATCCTCGTCCCATTCAAAGCAAAGCAGCATTATTCTCGTATGACCTAAAATTATGTAACAAATATCACTAGTGCCTAGGTGCAGTTGCAGTGTTTATACCCTACAGAATCAGTTGGATCACTCAGAGCGGTTCTTTTGATCTTTCGTGTTCCTGGTTTTCGGTCTGCGCACGCTAAACTGTAGACCACGCGCTTGTAGGGGAGGTTATACAGTGTGTCCAAGATAAGGATGCACAGCATAGGGATCTTAGAAACGGTAAAAGATAAAGAATCGGTTAAATGGGATGAAAGTTGGCTATTTATAGGACCTTTTTGTTGGCCTTTGCAAAATCTAGATATCTTGGATAGTTTCAGAGATATTTAAAAAAAGGTAGATTTCTCGATTTTCGTCATTATTTTGTCTTTCCTTTATTTGAAGAGATATCGGAAAACTAAAACCACTTTTCCATTGCCACTTTTTGTTTTCTATTAAAATAGGTTAACAAAATTCCTGTACAACGTTTCGGTTTCGAGTAACCATCATCAACCTCGATTTTTTAAATAGGCGGAAAAACAATTGAAAATTGTTTTGAATAACTCTTGTTGTCACGATTCTAATGATGTAAACACGATAGGGTTATTTTGGTTATGATTTTTTTGTGTTGAACGCTGCTGTGACCATCTGTAATAATTGCTATTCATCTTCAAAATTTTGGTTGAGCACATGATTCTTGACATAACCCCAGAGAAAAGAAATCTAACGGTGTTAGATCAGATGATCGTGCAGGCCAGGATACTGCAGAATGCATTAATTTATAGCATAAGAAATCAAGATAACCCTATCATGTTTACATCATTAGAATCGTGACAAGAGCTATCCAAAACAATTTTCAATTGTTTTTCCACCTATTTAAAAAAATGAGGTTGATGATGGTTACTCGAAACCAAAACTTGTACAAAAATTTTATTAGCGTATTTTAATAGAAAACAAAAAGTGGCAATGGAAAAGTGGTTTTAGTTTTCCGATATCTCTTCAAATAAAGGAAAGACAAAATAATGACGAAAATCGAGAAATCTACTTTTTTTAAAATATCTCTGAAACTATTCAAGATATCTAGATTTTGCAAACGTCAACAAAAAAGTCCTATAAATAGGCAACTTTCATCCCATTTAACTGATCCTGTATCTCTTACCGTTTCCAAGATCCCCATGCTGTGCATCTTTATCTTGGACACACTGTATATGTAATTGATATTCAAATTTCACAACTAATGTAACTTAATGGTGTAGTGACTTGGATAATCAATTGAAAAATGGTCTGGAGTCGTTTTTGAACATCGAACTGGATTGCGTTCAATGGACCCAAGCATCCCTTCCAATAAAATCAGGAGGATTGGGAATCCGTAAAGTAGCAGACATTGCTTTGCCAGCTTTCCTTGCTTCAACTTTTGGTGTACATGACCTTGTAAATCTTATTTGTCCTTCATTGGATGAGGGCACTGTACATCTTGAGAAGGAAGCTACGGAGATTTGGAATGAACTAAATCCTTCGAACATTCCTACCATTCCAACATATCAACGAAACTGGGATATAATTAACATTCAACGAATCAATGTTAATACGTTCACTTTTGATAGTTTTACAGAAATCGCACGCTTAAAGGCTTTACAACTTTCGGAGTCTGATGCCTGGTTGCAAGCGTTCCCATCATCAAATATTGGAACTTTGATGGATAATACTTCTTTCCGTGTCTGCGTCGCGTTACGAATCGGTAGCCCAGTATGTCGCCCGTATAATTGTATATGTGGTGCTCAAGTGAGTGTTGATGGAAGGTATGGACTACACTGTGGTAAAGGATCAGGTCGATTCTCACGTCATAATGAACTAAATCTTAAAACGTTCACTCTCATCGATGGGAATGCCTTGCTCACTGGAACCCGCTGGATTGGTTGGAGACGATGGAAAGCGACCTGATGGGATGACACTTGTTCCTTGGAGTAGAGGCCAACACTTGGTTTGGGATGCCACCTGTAGAGATACTCTTGCTGACTCACATGTAGCACATTCCGTTGTTGAAAGCGGTTATGCAGCTGAAGCAGCAGCGGAGAGGAAGCATTCAAAATGCAAAGTGTAACTACTTCTTTGTGGCTTTCGCAGTGGAGACTTTTGGTCCTTGGAGTAAAGAAGCACAAGACTTAGTTCATACGATTGGCACAAATTTGAATCAAATATCCGGCGATTCTAGATCAAAACAGTTTTTAACACAGAGAATATCTTTGGCAATACAACGAGGAAATGCCGCTTGCGTTTTTGAAACCCTACCTTCTTTCACTTCCATGGAAGAAATATTTTATTTGACTTAAAACTTAAACAAACATTCTAGCATTATATTTAGATTTTCCATGTTGAAAGGGGGTTTAGATATGCAACTTACCAACATTGAACAATTTCACTAATTTACTTACAGAATATGCAAGTTGATTTCACTCAAATAATACAAGCTTTTATGAGATTATCTCTTTGAAGGTTAAGGTTAGGTTATGTGCACATGTTTTGCATGTTTTTTACCCCTCTGCTTCTGGACAGAAAATAGTGGTCTGCGCATAGACCGCGAGTTTCTTGAAGTGGAAGGCAAAATGTAGGGGAAGTGATCCAACTAGAGATGGGCGGATCGGCTCATTTGTGTGAATCAGGTTTACTTTTTTAAATAAAATAACTCATTAAAAAATTATTTAATGTAATGAGTGCAGTTAACTATAAACAGAATTTTTATAAAAATAACAAAAAGTTGTAATAAAGCGATGTGAATTTCAAAATCATTTTAGAAGTTTTCTCACAACCAAAAACCTTTATGTAAACTTTGCGAGAGCTAAAAGAACGGTGAGCCGATCTGTGTTATAGCGTTTTCGGCTGAACGCACTGGTTGGGGGCAGTTTGCACCGGTATGATGTTATGCACTCCACTAGTTTCACAGCTGACTGGCGAAAAGTGCAAGTGCAGCCGAACACGCCTTAAGTTTATGCAACGAAATCTGGCGCACATAACCTCATAAATCGGTTGTTTTTATTATTGTGTCTTCTGTTTTATTATTAAGCATTATAAAATAAGGGAACATTTTATATACTTAAAAATTAATGATAATCCAATTACATTATCACTAGATTAATTAACATTTAACAATTTCGAAACCATTTTTGTTTTGCACCGGAAACTTGCACTGTTAACCAACCTCAGTGCGGAAAAATACGCACCGAGGGCAAAATTCGTTGCACGCAAGTGACAGTCGAAAACGCCAGCACTGTTATAGTGCGCACTCATACCACCAGCCGAAAACAAAAGCCGCACCCAGTGCAATAAAAGTGCGCACCAGTGCAGTCAGCCGGAAACGCTATTAGTTTTCGGAACCGGTTTGTTTTGTTCACTGTTCGGAGCCGATTCACTGAACCGATTCGGTCATGAACGATACATCTCTAGAGCCAACTGATTCTGTAAGGTATAAACTGTGGTGTAGTGTAGTAGTTTTTCCCATGAGGGATAGGTCAAAGTCAGCTGATGTGAAATAAAGTATCGACACCAAACGAAAGACGATCACAAATTGAGCTCAGTAACGATTTTTTTTCTCCGCTAGAGCAGCTGTTGACCTCGTCAAATTTGATAAGTTTAAACGTCAGTTTATAAATTTGAGGTTATTAGAATATAAATTTTAGAAAAAAGCAATTATTAATGCCTTGTGTATTATTCCTTATTCTTTGCAAAACACGTGTATTTCCTATTTCCTAGGCGTCATTTTCATTACTTACACAACTGCGTATTGTTTATAAATTTCTGTAAAATCGATTTCGTAGTGGTCGCGCAACCGCCTTTAATTAACCTAGTTAACTCAAATAATTGTATCGTGTAATTTGTATGATAAGATCAGAAATATATGTTAAGTTTCCGAAAACGGGTTTAATGCGCAACAAGACATTTTTTGATAAAATTTAAATTTACTCAAATTTAATATTTTTGTAACCTTCGCCTATTTGGAGAGACTAGGACAGGTCGGCCCTAGGCGAGTCGTCGTCTTTTCATTAATTTCCCAATAGGAGGGGAACAAGGGGGGGTTAAAGTTTGAAATTTTGCACTTTTTCAAAACGAAAAATCGGAATAACTCGAGAACGCGTTGGCCAATTTTGACCAAATCTGGAGGATCGGTGTAGCTTTAGGGCCTTTGATTACCTTGCGCGCACGGAGCGAACGTGGTGCCATCTAGCGGCGAAAACAGACAAAAACAACTGCGATGTTATGCGAGGTCGTAGCGATATGGGACCTATAGTTCGGCCGCTAGAGCTATAAGGGGTACGGGGGTCTGGTTTTCGCTTTTCTACGTAGATTTGAGAGTGTTATCGACCAGTGAGGACGGATTGTCGGTACCAAATCAAGAAACCGTTCGTGCATTTTTCGAATCTTTATCACCAAAACCACCTGAATGATGTGACTGCCGTGGTATTTGAGATTTGTATTCTGAAAGTACATCTCTACCCACTGAAAAAAACTCGATTTGATTCGGTTGACTTCGCACTTTCTTTCATTGTCTTCCGCGATGCCCATCAAAAAAATTCGTAACTCGGTTAGTTATGGTCTGATTGAGCTGTCTTTTGTTATATACTAAAGGGCATCATCAGGGCAAGAAGCTTAGGTGGAAAATAGTGGCGTGCGCCTGCCTTTTAGGTGAAATGGAAGAAAAAATGTAATTAGTCTTCTTTTGGACCTTTCTGGAGTAGTTCTTCAAGATGCTAGGAAAGTGTAGTTGCTAGCATCGTATGCGCCTTGGAATGTGAAGTAAAAAAAAGGCTATACAGTGTGTCCCAAATTCATGGCTCAGCATTGGGATCTCGGAAACCGAAAGAGATACGAAATCGGTTAGATTAGAAGAAAGTTGCCAATTTTGAAGATCAGTTTACTGTTGTTTTTGTTTTTTCAAAAAAGTTCATGGTTTACTAGATATTCGCTAAAAAAATATCTCGAGAACGTGCAAAGATAGAAAAGAACAGCAAAGAGGAAGTTTTAGAGAATTGACTCCCCAACAAAAAAATCATTTTCGCTACCGTTTTTTGTTTTAGTTCAACGGTGGTACGTAAATGAAACATTTTTTTTAATGAAACGCCCATTTAGTTTTCATAGTGCTGAATAGCATGTTTTAAATGCTTTTCATGGTATAAGGCTTGGCATAGTTACTCTTTTGTTTTACCAAGTTATGAAGTGGAAACGATTTTCATTATAGTGTGCCATGACATCAAACCCATGAAAATCGTGAATTTTTATCAAATAAATTGTATTTGTTATGGAACCCAGTAGTTCTTAAATGCTCTGTAAAACATCTTAAAAAACTTTCGCTTCAGCAATTGCTACATAAATACAATTTATTTGATAAACATTTTGCTTACATATTCTTCAATACAACTTCGTCTACCTAACTTACATAACTAGAGTAAAAAACATCTGGGAAAGCAAAGCATAACCACAACGAACTTCTGTTTTGTTACTTTTTTCAAATTTTTTTCTTATATTTTTTGATGTAGAATCCAAATCTGAAGTCAAAGTTTCAAAATTTGATAAAAAATGCAGACAGACTTCACAAATTCAGTAACGACTCCTTTGGAGTTCGTTGAAAATCCATGATTTTCATGGGTTTGATGTCATGGCAGATTACAATGAAAATGGTTTTCAGTTCATAACTTGGTAAAACCATAGAATAACTATGTCAAACCGTATATCACTTAAAAGCATTTAAAACATATTATTCAGCAATATGAAAATCAAGTAAGCATTTTATCTAAAAACAATTGCGTTTACGTTCCACCGCCGAACTAAAACAAAAGACGATCGCGAAAATAACTTTTTTGTGTTCTGGAGCCAATTCTCCAAAACTAGAGTTCCTATATAATATTGTTAGAAGAGTTAGGACATGTTGGTGATACATTTTGATTGGTTGGAACCAGATATCATGAAATATTTTTGTTTTTTTTAATTTCAATTTTAAATCTCTTGGCATTTTGACATTAAGTTTTTTAATTATCTGAATGAAAAATGAAGAAAAGTTTGGGTAGCAAAATTTGGCAAAATTAAAAAGTATAACGTACTAGATAGTAAATTATGTAGTAATAAACGTTTTACCCAAGATCAGTAGATTAATAAAAAAGGGAAAGATAGTAAAATACGACATGATTCCTACGTTATTTAACTTTTCAGTACACTACTGAACAGAATGAAAACTGCAATATTTTCTCAAGCAAGAAAAAAATCAAAATTAAAGTTAATGAGAGAAATAAAAGTTTTGAAGAATAACAAAATTTTTTGTCAACCATAAACCAAGGCTCAAAAATTACAAGAACTGAAAATATGAGATATAAATAATCTAAAACTAAAATTCAATAGATTCACTACTTATACAGTTACAGAATTCATAGAGCAAGAATTAGCCAGAATATAAGAAAACTCTTAAAAACATCAGCATGCAAATAAAAGTGTAACAATGAGACATTAACAAGATTAAAACATTTTTTTGTATCTAATATTGGCATATACCTATGTCAGTAGTAAATAATTGTGTAAGAAAATAGTTTTTTCCTGGAAAAACTTTAACTGATCAGGCAAATAATAACATTCTCTTTAATCACAGTTTTCCTGGACAAATAGTATCCGACAGAAGCGTTGTTGGACAAACAGCATTCAGCTTATCATTGAAGTTATATGTATTTAACAGTTATATACCGATATCAGAAATATTTCAGCTTTTTATATTGTTATTATTGTTAACTATTATACAGATATACTAAATATAATATTATTATTACTAGTATTACAGTTGTTTATAGGCACGAAGAATATTTGTGGCACCTAATCTTATTCAAAAATCTAAATATATATTTTGAAATCAAAACCAATCTTGATAGTTTTTATGTTTCAGGTCACCTTACTTTGTTCAAAATACATTTAATGTGTTTACTATTAAGATTCTTAGAACATGTTTTTAAATTATCTTCTACTTAAAACCTAAAACAAGAAGTAATACATTAATATTGTGCATTACACATGGTATTCGAGATTCTAACCTATCTGTTAGTACGTTAATGTTTTGTTTCCTTAAAATTTAAATTCTTGGCCTTGAATTAAATAAAATTACTCGACATTTTAAATTTTTTCACTTTTGCATTTGGTTTAGTGATCTACTGTAACATAAAATAGATTAATTAATGCTTTACAACTATACTACAAGAGGTATATCAACCGGAAATACATACATATTTTCCAAAATATTATTTATTTACTTACATGTGCCTAAAGATCATTAAGGTAGACACTATTTACCTATTCCAATAATATTTACCCAATCATTTAGCAATTAAATAAAAAAATGAAGCTATTTGCTCAGGCAGATAAAATGCTTATGAAAAAGCTGTTAAAACTAGTTGATAATTTAATATTTCCTTTTCTCTTTATATTCAAAGTTGATTTTCTAGTTTTAACATTTTTTCTTGGCTGTTATTGCAATTTTCTTAATAATTATAACCTTAAATTTGACGTTTCATAATTTGTTTGACAATAATTTACGTCATGCTAAAGTAAAAAAATTCGAAACAAATGCCATTAAAATCAAGTGGTTTTGATTTCAGGTTCCACATGTCCTAACTCTTATAACTAATATTATGTAGGAACTCTATCCAAAACCCCTCTGCTGTTGTTTTCTATCTTTGTTCGTTCCTGAGATATTCCACTGTAAAGAAAATCCGATAATTTTGTTTTTAGCAAACATCTAGTAAGCCGTGACCTTTTTTGAAAAAACAAGATTAGTAAACTGAGCTCTAAAATAGGCAACTTTTTTTTTAATTTAACCAATTTCGTAATTCTTGTGATTCCCGAGATACCATTGGTGAGCCATGAACTTAGGACACATTGTATATACTTTTTTCCTATGAGGTTATCTTCCAGATCGAAAACGTAAAAAACTGAAAACTGTACAAATACCCTTTGAACTAGAAACACGAATCTTTTGTTGTAGATGTATTTTAGTGGCTTATACACGATTCTATAAGCAAATTCCGAATATTTTCAAAACGACCCTCAAAACCTAAGGGTTGGTCTTCCCCTTCCATCCCTTTTAGTGCAGTTATTTTTGGATAATTAATGGTGAGATTCGGCATGTAGCTCTCCCAAACCGTCATGCATCTTGCCTCCAAATTCGGTTAAAATCGCTGGAGGAACTTCAGAGATAGGAAATTTTGAGCTCTTGTGAATTCGTTATTTTTGGGTTTTTATTATTCGTGCCAAAATGGCACGCCCTATTGACACCAAACAGTAACCACTGTGAAGAGAAGATAAAGATACGTAAAAACTGTGATATGCCCTTTCTTGGAAAAAGCACTTTTTGAAAATCGGATTTGATGGTACGACCATTAACAATTAATCATGCAGAAAGGTTATGTTTTATTGTTTATCAACAACTGTCAAAAATAAAGATCAGAAATTTTATTTATTTATCAAAAAATACAGAATGAAGAAAAATGGCGAAAAGTGTTATCATAGTATATAGATGGGTAAGCAGAACGATTCTTCAAAAATCCTTTGTTCTTTTCAAACGCCGGCCGATGACCTTGAAGTAATGGTTGGTGGGTAATACCGATATTTCGAACAGATGTCGCTACGCTAGTGTCAGTGGCGTGTGTAGATTTATTTATGAATTACTAGAAAGGCTACCATTGCATCTTCTGTTATTAAATTTAATTTTACCAAATTTATAATGGCATTGTACTAAATTAAAGAAAATGTAAATCATGCACAAATATCCAAAGAAATCAAATTTATCACAATACATTTTAGATACATTATTGTTCTTGTACTCAAAAATCTATCCTTCAATGGTTACATTTAAATAAATCAATAAATAAATTGTTTTTTTTTCATATTTATTACTTAGTAATTTATAAAAAAAATTAATTTTATTACAAATGTTTCTTATAATTTAATCTAAATTACCTACTCTATATACATAACAAAAATCTATTAAATAAACACGAAATTTGTAAGAAAACATTAACAGAGTCAATGCAAGCACAATTTTTTTTACTTTATGTAATTGCAACATAATTATAGTTAATACTACTATTATTAAAAGCTTATTAGATAATCATACCTAAAGGCAAATTACTTAATTCTTCTTCTGCAGCTTCTTGCTGCATTATAGTAGGTGTGGCATTTGGAGAAAGAATTTTTTTATTTTTTCCTTTAATGCAATTCTTTTCAAAGTGTGCTGAACAGACCTTGTAATACGTATTTTGCATTAATATTTCCATATGATATTTATATACATCATAGATGTTACAAAACCGTGCCCATTCCTCACATCTAAAATATTTATTTTATAATAGCATTTTCAGAGTTAATCGGAAGTAACAAAACTTTTATTTCTTACCTTTGTTTATCACTGGAAAATTTAAAAAAATTCACGTTGAAAGTTTCATAATTGGCTTTATACCCCTTCACCACACAAATACTTTTACAATGCATAATTATTAAAAATAAAAGTAAAGGTAGTATAGTAGAAGTTCACTTCCACGTGTACGGTACTGATCTAACCTCGCTCGGCCGCTGGCTCGGCGTTCGAGCGTCGTGACATCTATTATAGAAACGCGAACTGCCCTCCAACCTTCACAAGCTAGTTTCCCGCGTTTTTAAGAGTTGTTCTACTTCCCCATCTATATACTATGGTGTTATGGTTTGTACCTACCTTAGATCATATATACTCCGTAGATAACGCCTTCTACATTTAGCTAATGCATTTGGTTTGTGCCAACATTCAGTCATTGTAGCTCATGCGCAATAAGTAAATCTCGTAACTTCAAAAATCATTGGCGTACTTACGCAAATTTTCTACAGAGGCAACATAAATATGTCAAAAGGCAGCAATAATGTTATTTTTATTTATCCTTGTATCTATAGATTATTGTATGACCCAGGAACAAAGAAAAATAAATTTAGAATACAAATAAAATAGCAAAAAAAAACTGCAAATCACAACACCGTGTATGCTTACAGTGTATAGATATCTATACGCTGATGCTTACGGACGACACTGCTTTTTCAACAACGCAAAATTGCGGAAAACACACTGCGCATCTCTTATAATGACAAGTTGATGTGAATCTTGGCACAAACTTGTGGCTGAAGGCTTTATCTACGGAGTATATATGATCTAAGGTACCTACCAATATATTTATGCTAGTATAGGAATCTTCTAAATAAAGACTGATTATGCTCTCCAAATATTTAATAATATTACAAACTAATCAATAATACTGTTTTTAGGTAGATACTTCTCAAAACTAATGTGACCATTCATATTATTAGTTTTGTATTTGATATCAGGCGTTGGTAGACAGCTAGCCCCATACTGTAAAAAATTGGTAAAATTAAAAAAGCATAACATAGATAGTAAATTATGTAGTAATAAGCACGTTACTGAAGATCGGTGGATTAATAAAAAAAGGGAAAGATATTGAAATACGACCTGATCTCTACATTATTTAAGTTTTCAGTATACTGTTGAACGGAATGAAAATTTCAATATTTTCTCAAGCAAGAAGAAAATTGAAATTCAAGTAAATGAGAGAAATAAATAAAAGTTTCGAAAAATAACAAAATATTTAGTCAATAATAACCCAAGGCTCAAAAGTCTCACGAACCAAATATTCCAGATGCCACAATATAAAGCCAAAGCTTATCAATAGATTCATTATTTATATAGTTAGAGAATTGGTAGAGCAAGAATTAAGCAGAAATAATAAAAATATCAGCAAGCAAATAAAGGCATCACAATCACATAAACAAAAATAAAATGTTTATTTGTATCTAATATTGGTACGTATGTTACTAATAAATAATTGTAGGAAAATTGCTTCTTCCTGGAAAAATATCTGCTTATTTGAATAACAACATTTATTTCTATTTAAACGCTAGTTTCCTAGAGAAATAGTATCTGATGGAACTGTATTATTGAGGTTATATATATTTAACAGTTTTATAGCAATATCAGAAATATTTAGCTTTTTATATTGTTAACTATTATACAAATATACTAAATAAAATAAAGTTATTTTACAGTTGTTTATAATAGTAATTTTATTTGAAAAACTCAATGTAAGTTGAAATCAAAACCAATTTTAGTAGTTTTACGTTTCAGATTCAAGATTCTAACCTAGCTTTTAACACATCGATGTTTTATATTTCCTTAAAATTTAAACTCGACCTTAAATTTAATAAATCATACTTGACATTTTGAACTTTTTCGTTTTTGCATTTGGTTTAGTGATCTATTGTAATGTAAAATAGATTAATTAATGCTTTTACATTCTATATTACAAGAGGTATATTAACCAGAAATACAGTTCTTTCTATTTTATTTACTTACATGTGTCTAAAAATCATTTAGTCAGACACTATTTGCCTGTTTCAATACTATTTACCCAGTCATTAGCAATTAAATGAAGAAATGAAGCTATCTGCTGGGGCAATTAAAATGTCCACGTAAAAGCCGTTTTCCTAAAATAACTATTTAATAATTTATTAGTTATTTCCTTTTCTTTTTATATTCAAAGTTTCTGTGGTTTATTTCGTAGTTATCACAATTTTCAAACATGTTTTTTAGACTGTTACTGCGATTTTCTTAATAAATATAACCTTAAATCTGACATTTCATAATTTGTTTTGACATTAACTTGTGTAATACTCGTAATACTTAAGTTAAAAAATTCAAAACAAATGCTATTAAAATCAAGTGGTTTTGATTTTTGGTTCCATGTTCCAACGCTTTTAAATCACAAAATCTAACGCCATCTGTTGGTTGATGAAAATCGCGAATTGCGTTTTTTGTACTTGTGTACCTGCTATAAAAAAACACTCTGTATAGCAGCAACGATACGTGAAAACGTTAAAATTTCTAGACTCTATAAATATTCTTACAAACATATGAGTTTTATCATGATTAAATTTATCAGTTTGGAAAAGGTACGGACAACTACAAAATTATCTCTATTTCGATGAAGCTTTTTAGAACCTTTTTAACAATATCCATTGTCTCAAGTTAAAGACAATAATATCAAGTAAAATAATTTTATTAATAGTCAATACAAGTTAAACAAACCAGGAAAATATAAAAATTAAGTTATTTAATTCTGAATTTATTTTCTTAGAAATTGAAAGGGTCAAGGCCTTTTTAGTGCGTAAAATAAAACAAAATTGTTATATTATTAGTACCATTTCAGAGTATGTTTGCAGATTAATATAAAATTAATTACCATGGCAAGCACAGGAAAACCATTTGTTATTTAAGTACCCATGTAATAAAATAATAAAAAAAAAAGTTAGTTGTACCTATCATGAAATTAACATAAGAATTTAATCAGAAAAATATAAACTTTAGTGATATTTGAAAATATACTTGATAACCTCTTTTTTTATCACACAAGTTTTAAATAATAAAACCTGATAAATGTAAACTTTTTTCTGTTTTAGAGTTTGCATTTGCAGAAGACTGTAATTATGAGAAAGCCAAGAGTACTTATTGTTGGTGCTGGTGCTGCTGGAATAGCGGCGACTGCTCGTTTATTAGAAAATGGGTTTAACGACATCATCGTTTTGGAAGCCGGGACAAGAATTGGAGGCCGTATACATTCAGTCAACTTTGCTGGAGGTGTTGCTGAACTTGGTGCGCAATGGTGCCACGGTGAAAAAGGGAATATTGTAAATGACCTTGTGAAAAATCTGAATTTACTGAGTCCTTCTTCTAATTCCTATGATGATTTTACGTTTTATCAGTCGTCAGGAAAATTACTCTCTAGGAATGTAACGGATAAATTGCTTAAAATCGCTTTTGAAATTAGCTATGACGATGGGGCCTTATCTAATTTTAATGGATCGTTTGGAGGATATTTTGCAGAGAGGTAATTGTTTTAATTTTATTTTATTGACTTTAATAAACACATAAAATAAATAACATCTAAATATTTAAACTTTTAAGTTTAAGATTGCATCGATTAATGTGTCAATTTTGTTAAGTCTAATCCATATTTGAAATAATGAATGTTTCGTTATTGGATGTTTTAGTATATTGGTGACCATTCCGTCTGGTATAATGCATCTCACTTTTGTATTTTTACATCCATTACCTAAATAATGTGCATTTATCAATCTGTAAATATATTTGACATACTTGTGGTCGGGATTTTCCAAAGGACTAAAATTAGTAGTGTTATTTGTATTGCTTGTTATTTGTTCTAAGTATTGCTTCGTTATTATGGGAAAAACATAATTGATTTGTTCAAAACATTCATAAATAAATTCTTCTGGGCACAGACTTAATTTGTGCTGCTGTTCATGTAAAACGAGAATTCCCAATTTTGCATTACCTCTTGGTTTTCTCAATCGTACAAGCAGCTCTTTAACAAAATCATCTGCGTCATTACTATATGTTAATAAGATTGTTTTAGTGTAGCGTCCTTTAGAATCTGTTTTTGTTTGACAAGTATGTGGTATACTTCTTTGTAATGATTCAGTTACAAGCTTTGTGTTTGTAGAACCCTGTATGGATTTACTAAAATTCTTAAAAATAAATGGACCACTTGGCACAACAACAGGCTTGATAATTCCCTTATTCGTATTATCCGTGTTGAATTTCCTCAATATACTATCAGATGCTTTACGAGCTAAATCTTTGATCTCTAGCAGTATGTCGTGCCTTTTAATTTCGTATAAACTAAAAAGTATATTTTCTACAGTAGCATCTTCTTTTTGAATATAGGCAAGAAACACATAACTTGCTGGATCTTCCATATGCAAACTGTATTTAATAGCCTGTAACAATTAGCATTTTAAAGAGATTTGCATTTTAATCAAAACTGTCTTTACCTTAATAATTATTGGTTCAAGTCCCAATTTAATACCAAAATCTTCCCATCCGGCATAGAGATAGGTCGATTTAGTTCCACTTAATAATAAGCATATGTTCTGCAGAAGTAAATAACCTTCCTCTGTGTAATATAAGCATGCAGGATGTATTTTTGGTATTGTTATGAGATCTTCTAATATTTCATAAGTATCTGGTAAGGCAGGTACATTATTATCTCGTACAGTTTCCAGTTTTGGATCTTTGCTATATTTGAGAATGTCAAAAAAGCGTATATAATAGTTTTTCTTATTAAATATTTGATCAAATTAACTTACCTTCCTGCTTTCGTCGCCATATTTTAGGTTGTTTAGTAATTTTTATCTTATCAGTTGTGGTGTAGATAAAATGTATTTTTGTAAATATGAGTTTTACATTTAAAAAATATTTTCCTTTAGTATTTGTTTTTAATTATATAAAGGAAGTTTATTCCAAGAAATATAAAATTAAATATGCATTTGTCAAGTTTTAACATAATGTTAGAAAACTTACAACATAACAGGACTACAAAAGTATATAATTGCAATTTATTGGCACAAAGTTATTGAAAATATTCTACATTATTAATTTATTATTTCAATAATAGTATATTATTCAACGAGCACATAATGTAGGCAATTATTCAAGAGGATGAAGTTTACACACGAGCCAAAGGAAGAGGAAGATCTGGAGGTGGATTCTCCTGAGGGAGGCGATGTCCAAATTCTGGAATAAGTAGAAGTCAATGAAAGTAAACAATCTTCACAAAGAGACTTTTAGACCTGTAATACAAGGATCCTCTGAAGACGATGTCCAAATTTTTTTTCTAACAATAAATAGTTTGAGATTATAACAATTTCTATTTTGTTTATATCTATAAATAGGCAACCAACAAAACACCGCCAGTGAATAAACTCCATACAATTCACTAGTGTTTTATGAGTATGGTTATATTCCTATGGTTATGCATATAACGACTACATTATTGAAGAGTCGTAGATAAAGCAATTTTAGTTAATGCCAATCTGGCAACATAGTCAACACAATTAGTGTCCCTTGGTATTGTTTTATTAAATGTCATTTTTCTAATGGGAGAGTGTGGACACACTTGTCAAACAAGAGAGACAAAAATATACGTTAGCTCTCTGCTCACACTGTGGGTGTAAAGGAAAGAAGAAAAATTTTAACAGTAAATTCTTATTTTACACGCGCCACGCGAGTAGAGAGCTAACGTATATTTTTGTCTCTCTTCTTTGACAAGTGTCCACACTCTACCCATTAAAAAAATGACATTTAATAAAACAACAATATCAAGGCACACTAAACACAATATGCTATAAAATATAACCTAAAATTCATTTTTACCTAACCTTTACTAAATCTTTAAGCTGTCAGCTGTCATCTGTCATCTGTCAAACTTCCATGGCTTATCCTACTGTTTTATACAAATCCCCTAAGATACAAGTTCCCATAGTAAAAAAAACCTTTCATTTCAAGAAATGGGAACTTGAATCTTACAGATTTGAGAGTGACTACTGCACGGTCCGACGCGGTTATAAAACGAACTAGTGCGCAGTTAAATTTAAATTTGAGAACGATTAGTTGGCAGTCGTGAATTAAATTCTTGAGTTGATAAACAAAGAAGTTCTTGTTCCTTCCTCACAGTGTTCATTAATAAATTTTGTTTTTTTTTTCAAGTTGATGTTTCACTAGATAGGTTTGAAATTCTAGGCATTCTTATTTTCTTGTAACGTCTAGAATATTAAAGTCTGCTTCCTAATAAAGAATTAATTTGATTTTAGTGTTGAATAATTCACATTCACACTTCTGTATCTTCCTTATTTATTTTCTGATCAATTTCGAACTTTGGTCAAATGTACCACTCTTTAAACGTGCTATTTATACAATCTTTGAATAATTTTGCTGCAACCACTAGCTTACTGCAATAAAAAATAAATACGAAAAATTGAAAAGGCATAGTAGGCTTAGCTTTATCAAAAAAGGTTATTAATGAAAGTTGCCCACAAACACCAAAATTAGCCGAAATCAATATTTTGATAAAGAAATTTTGATTTTTAATAAGATTATTATTATTAGATAAGCGAAATAACCCAAGAAGAATTGCGGAGAGTTATTAATAACAGGAAGTGAATTAGAAAATGCATAAGACTTTATGGAGGACAACCTACGAGAGAGGCTGGCGATACTGGGCCACCTCGCAGGTGAACTTGTTCGCGTGTCGTCCTCTCCACACACCCCTGTCGTTCAAAATCGCCCCTCCAAGGGTCCATCTCTTTCTTGCGTTGCTCGTGGGGTCGATCACGACATTACCATGAATGACGTCTCAGAGTCCAAGGCATCAACATCGGGAGGATGTGGCGCATTAGGACATGATTTGCGGGTGGTCATTGCCAATAAGGGGTCATTAGACGGTCTCCTTCGTCAGGGATTCCTAATGTTCCACCACACATACCCCACGGAGCCTTCCGACGCACCCAACCCTCAACCCCCATCCGATGCGGTCGATATCACACACACCACCGCCGCTCACTCCCTCCTTTGTCCTGCCGACGGACCAGCTCCTAATTCCCGCGTGTGTAATTTCCTAGCTTTAACTACTACAGCTTTCCTTAACGCATTCCCTAATGATCGCGATAGAATCCAGAAAATTCCACCAATTCTTCGAACTCACCACGCTGGCTATACTAGCAGTCTCTTTCATATTTCCTTTTCTCGCTAAACTACAACGCTAACCCTCCTCCCCCCCAGCGCTTTCTTCTTCCACACAGTCATGGACGTCCGACTGTTAACATCTTTTATATACCTTTAATTCACAATCTTGTCTAATCCGTCGATATTTACATCCTTTCCATAACCGAAACGAAACTTTCTACGCCCGCCACTCTTTTTTCCTTCCTGTATTCCACATTTACCGCAAGGACCGCAAGCTTGAGCCGGTGTTGCTCTTGCATTTCCCGCATCCTCAGCAGTAGCTTCCAAATTCCTGATGAATTTCCCCACCTTCACTGCTGCGCCGCCACAGTTGATTTCCGCAACCTTCCGGTCTCTCGCTTTACACCTTTCCAGATAACATTCCCATACCCGAAGAGTTTTTCGAGTATGTGGCCTCTCTTCCAAGGGCGATCGTGATGGGCGCCTTTAATGCACGCCACTTTTCTCTCGGTGACCGGCCATTTAAGCAAAGAGGTGATATTCTCATTGACATTATCCTTCACTTCCCACTTCCCCATATTCTGAACGATAACCCTACCTACATAGGCCACGGCGGCATGTCCATTCCCGACCATATCCTCATCACCGACTCATTAACACTTTTTTTCGACGAACCCGCACATACGCGGACCATTAGAGGCTGAAATAACCCTCGCTGGAACGAGTTCCAAGCTCACATCGAGGCCAACATCCCCGACAATCCTTCCTTATCCAACATCCACGAAATAGACTTTTGAAATCCTTCAATTTACAACAATCCGCAACCTTATAAAAGAAAAACGCAGAGTCTCCCGTCTTTTCATCAAGATATAAGAGCCTGTGATAAAGACGCAGTGGAACAGACTCAACGCCCTGGTCCGGAGAAATACCACCAGGTTCAGGAAAGAACGTTGGTCTGCTGCGTGCTCTAACTTGGATCACAGAGATGACGGCAGGTTTTGGGGCAAGCTTCGATCCTTTACGGAGTAACGTTGCCCGAAACTCAATTATCTCGATGATCACTTCATCAACCTTTTTGCCGACACTCTCCAGAATATCCACCAACTCCCCGCGGAGTCACATTTCTACGACCGCCACTTCTACCGGGTCAACGAACAAATTGAAAACACGCGTGAAATCTACCACTTAATGGTGGTCACTTCCATTTTTAACAACTGTCTCCTAGTCGGATGTTTTCCTTTTTCGTAGCAAACCAACACCGTCATCGTGATCCTTAAACCCAACAAACAAGCCTCCGACTCATCTTCTTACAGACCCATCGTCCTCCTAAATGTGATTGGTAAGATCTTCGAGAGAATTCTCCCAGATCGATTCACAGAATTTCTTTCCGATAATAATCTTATCCCTAATCACCAATTCGGTTTTTGAACAGAAAGATCATAGATCAACTTTAGATCTCATTTTCCGCCAGTAATGCAATCAACTCCGGCCACTGCGTCATTGCCACATTCCTAGATATCGAACGAGCCTTCGATAAAGTCTGGCACGAAGGACTTCTTCTAAAACTCATTCGTGCTAACGTCCGCAGAATAAACCTCTCTAGAGCGTTCACCCTTCCCGCCGGAGTCCCTCAAGGATCAATTTTCTATCCGATTTTATACCTTTCATACTGTCACGACATCCCAACATCCCAACGCCCGCACGGTCCAGTACGCGGATGGGACCGCTCTTTGGGCGTCACCACTGCCATCGGCTCCAGGATCCTTTACCGGGAACTCGTCCGGCTAGAGGTTTAGTTATGATTATTTTCTTTTGCCATAAAAATCTCTTACAAACGCTTCGCTTGGGTCTTCCCTCGAACTTTCCCCTCTGGTTAAATATCTGAGGATTACGTGGCACTGTCTGAAATTAATTCAGCGGCCTCCTCTCCAAGCTCCGCGGTGGAATTCCAGGCTGCCATTCCCGTACTCTACTTCACACTTATCAGACCTTTGTGAGACCAGTCATCGATTACAAATTCACTTGCTTTTCTACTGCCTCTAGCCACCTTATCAGGCGACTCCGGACCAAGGTGAGAGTCATCTGTAAAAGGATTCTTGGCTTGGGCCGCTTTCATTCCTTCGGTGAAGTTTACGATCAACCAAAACTGCTTACACCAGGCAACTTCCGTAGGAAACCTCGCGCCAAAATGAAGTACCTGCCTACCAAATTTCATCAAAACAGAGGATCTTTCCCCTGATCTCCAAGATGTCTTAGGTTCGACATCTTTAATCTATCGATAATTCTCATAAGATCCACTCACTCTCATTCAACTTAGACACGACCTCATTTAAATAGAATCGGATAACGCACCATACAGATTTCAGTACTAAACTTTTAATGTCCAATTATTTGCCCCCCTAATTATAGTCCAGTCAATGAATACCTAAAAGGGGGTTGTAGAGAACATGGAAGGGGGGAGAATTTTTCTCTTGAGGAATGTGTTGGGGGTAGTTAGGAGGCAAACATACTAAAAGTCCCCGCCTCTAGCCCTGCTGCTTTAGGGGGGGGGGAGGGGGGCGGAAAGGTCCCTTTTTTCGGTTCTTCGCTTATAACTCGGAAACGGTGCATCCTACGGTAAAAAGTATTCCTTACAAATTAAAGATAATTAAATTTCCTACAAAAGTGTTTATATTTATTTTCTTCGTTTCCGAGATATTCGCCAGCAAAAATCGATAATTTTAGAAAAACTTTTTGCCTCACATTTTTCGTGAAACTCGTTCTTCTAACTCTTCAGCCTTATGTTTTACAGAAAAGTTGTCAGACAGGAAGTTGTAGAGCATTGAAGTTTCTTCAAGAATATGTAACGTTCACTAATTTATCTTCGACAGGTCAGAAGTTACAGCAATTTGAAGTTTTCGGATAAATTTCGTGATTTCTCAAGAAAAGTCAATGAATACCCGAAAGGGGGTTGTAGAGATATTTTTCTCTTAAGGAGTGTGTTGGTGGTAGTCCCCGACCCTAGCCCTGTCGCTTTAGGAGGGGGGGGGTGGTGGAAAAATCTCTTTTTTCGGTATTTTGTTTATAACTCAGAAACGGTGCGTCGTACGGTAAAACGTGCTCCTTACAAAATAAAAGGTAATTAGATTTCCTACAAGAATGTTTATATTCATTTTCTTTCTATGTGTTATAGTTTGCGAGATATTCGCTAGCGCAAATTGATAATTCTTTTTGCCTCACATTCTTTGTCAAACTTGTCCTTCTAACCCCTTAGCCTTATGTTTTCAGAAGGGTCGTCAGACGGAAAGTTGTACAGCATTAAATTTCCTTTAAAAATATGTACCTTGACTAATTTATCTTCTACAGGTCAGAAGTTACAGCAATTTGAAGTTTTCGGATAAATTTCGTGTTTTTTTAAGCAAAATATACTTTCGTTATTATCGTTATTTATGTATTAAAAAACTGGAATTTACGAAAAATCTTACCTAACTTGCCAAATTCCAGTTTTTAATACATAAATAAGGCTAATAACGAAAGTATAGTTTTCTTGAGAAATTACGAAATTTATCCGAAAACTTCAAATTGCTGTAACTTCTGACCTGTAGAAGATAAATTAGTCAAAATACATATTTCTGAAGGAAATCTAATGCTCTACAACTTCCCGTCTGACGACCTTTCTGAAAGTATAAGGCTGAGGAGTTAAAAGGACAAGTTTGACAAAGAATGTGAGGCAAAAAGAATTATCAATTTTCGCTGGCGAATATCTCGCAAACTATAACGCATAGAAAGAAAATAAATATAAACATTCTTGTGGGAAATTTAATTATCTTTTATTTTGTAAGGAATACGTTTTACCGTAGGATGCACCGTTTCCGAGTTATAAGCGAAGAACCGAAAAAATGGACCTTTCCGCCCCCCTCCCCCCCCTGAAGCGGCAGGGCTAGGGGCAGGGACTTTTAGTATGTTTGCCTCCTAACCCCCAACACATTCTTCAAGAGAAAAATTCTCCCCCCTTCCATGTCCTCTACAACCCTTTCGTTGACTGCGCTATTATTTTAGAGCAAAAAGTTTTTTTTTTTGTAAGTCATCTACACATGTCGCGAGCTTTGAGCCGGGCCGTGCAAAAATTTCTCTCGTCTGCGGTGTAGTACAAAAATCTTCCTCTCCGCTTTGGTTCAGTATGAAAATAATGCTTGTCCGGGTTAGTACGAAGATTACTCCTGTCCGAGTCAGTACGAAAAAAGATCTCGATTTCGTACAATTCTCCGATGTGGCTCAGGACAAAAATAGTCCGTTCGAGTCAGTACGAAACAGATCTGGGTCCAGTAGCAGTACGAAATCGCCAGCTTCGGATCGGTACAAAAATAAGGGCGCGAAAAGTCTGATCGATCTGATAAGCTTAACAGGTCCGAACTACTCGACAGACGCAAATGGCTCTATAGGTCCGAGAAGTCCAAGCGGATCGATAGGCCCGACAAGACCGAACCGTCACCCAACAAGCCTGAACGGCTCAAGAGATCCGAATGACCCGGACGGCTCTGCAGGCTTGAGCAGTCCGACAGGCCAGATGTAGGCTCGAAAACCCGATAAATTTTTAATCTAAGGTCCGGCCCGGCTCGAACACGAGCTTCGGGTCGGACCTTGTAAAGGCCTGACTAAAAAACTAGCCAGTGTGTTCCAATTTTGATATACAGGGTGATTCTTAACTTCTTTTTTTTTCTTTTAAAGGATAGTAGAGGGACATAAAAGGAACGGATCTACGTTAAATTGTGCACGAACAAAAGTCGTATAGTTTCAGAGTTGGAATAACTGGGTACCGTGTTTGAGAACTTCTATACATAACCGCATTTTGTAATACAATAATTTAAGAACTAGCCTAGCCTTGACTTGAAACATCTACTACAACTATCAACCCTGCGTAGCCCACAGCTAGAGTAGTTTCCAAATCTCGTGGCACGCGAAATGCGCAAAAGGCGGAGCTTACTGCACAAGAAATAGAGAAAAAAATGTAAAAATCGTGATGTAGAGCCGCCTGGCTAAAGTTCGTCTTTTGTGCATCGAAGGTCGCGTGCCACGAGATTTAGAAACCACTCTACCATAAGTAGAAATCAAATTGCAATACACAGATAACTTTGTTTATTAAACTGAAAATCAAACAAGTAACGGTGAATAATAGAAGATTGTAACAAATTTAAGTTGTGTGATAAAGTTGAAGAAATGATAAAGAAAGAACAATAATTGTTCAAAATTACGACCTCCAGCTTGAACACACAGTCTAGCACGATGATGACCTCCCTACCGAATACTTTCTGCAGCGTTGTGTATTCTCTGCAACAGTTGTCCTTGGGTAGCAATCTGTTCTTGATAAATCAATGATTTCATATGCCTCCATAAATAAAAATCTACCAGGCAACCGAGCCTCCATGACCGACCCATCGACCAGGAAAAATGGTATTTAGATGTTGCTCTACCATTCTATCATAATGTGGGGGAGCTCCGTCATGTAGAAACCACCAATTTAAATATACTGCCCCAGTCATTTGGTTAAGCAAATAAATGGGCTCATTAGCATACCATTTACAATTCTAGCGAAAACATTGATCGAAAATCTCTGCCGATAATTGAACCTGTGTATGATGTGAGGGTTTTCTACATCCCAGTAGTGCATATGGTGGAAGTTTATAATTCCATTCCTTGTGAAGGCGGATTATGACAAGCCAGTACATTCATTGGAAAGCTGGTATTCCTCAGATTCTGTTCCAAAACTAAACGCGGTGTTCATAGTTTCTTGTACACGCTGCACGTGGTACGGGTACAGTAACTCTTCGTGCATCGTCCGGCAAACAGTGGATTGTGAGGTATTAACTTTCCGAGCAATTTGGTACGTGCTTAAAGTGGAATCTTCTTCATTAAATTCATAATTTCATCATCAATAGCTTGCCTGTTTGCTCGAAGGCCTTTCTCACGCCCTTGTCATGGCTGCAGTTCGTGCTCTTTGAATTAGAGACAGATACGTGGGAGATGTAGGATGCCTTCTGTTGGGAAAATGCTCTGCATACAATCATGCAGCTGCAGCAGCATTTTGTAGTGCTTCACCGTAAAGTAAGTATTATCATGTCTACAAATTCTTCATTTGTATACATTCTTCAATTCAGCACAAAATGGAAATTTATGGAAGATGATTTAATCAATTACCAACCTTTGATACTACGTAAGGGATACAAGATGATGGAATTAAACAAGTAAGGATTTCTTTTTTCGAATGTCACTCGGACAAGTTTTGTCCAAAGGTCAAAGGCAACTATAAAATTAGCCACTCAAAGTGCCTACTGAACATGTTAGCAAAAACTTTCAGATATCAAACGGTGGGTCCAATTATTTAAATCTTTATATCTTTGAAACAATGCATATTTTGTTAATGCAATTTAATGTAGATCAATTTCTTTCATGCTTCCTTCGTAAGAGGCAAACACAAGGTGAGAATCACCCTTGTTGGTAACAATGAAACTTAACGTTCCTGTCTTGTTTTTGAGTTATAGACCAAAATTGATTTTTTCAAATTTCATCAAGTGGCTGTATTTGTTATTGGGGTTCCAGGACTTTTAGCGTGCTATTTGGCAAAACAAATACTATTTGCTTTACCTTATCGTTTGAAGGTTAATCTAAATTCCGCACCTCGTAGCAGTAGCATAGTAACACCATCACAGGCCTGGGTCTGAAGCTTTCTGTGGGACTCCATGAGGGATTCCTTTGGACTTCTAACAGAATACGGGGGCAGGATGTGCTTCTTCTGAACATTCTCTAAACCTTCTCTGACCTAACAGGGAAAGGAGAGCTGGGCGTTCCCCAGAACATCAAAGAGTTTCCTTTGGGCCTCTTCACCAGTGACCTCTCTAGAGCCTGTAACCAAATGACACAAATAGTGTTAAATAACCATTTTTTCGCTTTTGTGTAAAATTCTTATTTGGTAACTTAACGCACTTTGCCTGAATTCTAGCTAAAATTATAATTGTATGAAAGGAATAGGGACAGTATGACAGTTCTAATTAAATGAATATGGAATGAGGGCTTTGGAAGGATGCGGCTGGACTCCTAAGCGGCTCTCAGATAGATCAGAGCAAACTGAGGCAGTTAGAGCTGATTTTCCTATCTGAAAGGAATTGAAGGTTGTTAATTGTTTTGTTGTTGACATGCTCATGTGATGTGCAACAATAATGGTGTTCGTTCACTATTGGGAGGTTTTTTTAAGGCAGCAGTTGTGCAAAAGTAATGATAAAAGTTAAAAAAATCCATCGATGTGAAATCTGGATATCTGTATCTGATTGTTTTCTTCTTTCAATCTACCCATCTGAAAGAAGAAAAATTGATTTAAATATGTAGATTAACCTGAATACCAATGATGTATTGTTTAGTGAATATTTTCTATAAATCATTAAGTCATAATTCTTGCAATTTGTACTTGAAGAACAAATGAAGGCATTAAATAGTCTTTTAAGTAGTTAACACGTGGTGATGTTTCAGGTTTAGAAGACGTGTAAGGGAAGAATTTAAAACTGACAAAGAAAGTCAAAATATTGCAACAGAATTTCTAGATTGGTATCATAAATTAATTATTTGTCTCGATGCTGCACCATCATGGTTTGATTTGTCTGCTAAAGGTCTCTTACATTATAAAGAGTGTGATGGCAATAAATATCTTCATTGGGGAAATAGAGGTTTCAAGACTGTTCTGGATGTTTTAATGGTAGAGCCAGTTTAAAAATATTAAAGAAATGTTTATATCCTTCTTTTCGGATTACAGAGGAAATATCCAAATCCAGCAGATCAGTTACCTATCGATGATAAAATATTTTTTAAGAAAGAAGTAACAAAAATTATATGGGATCATAATTCCGTAAATAACAAGGGAGTTACTGTTGAATGTGTAGATGGTTCTTCATATAGTGCTGATCACGCTATACTAACTTTCTCTCTTGGTTTATTAAAACAAAAATTTACCTATATATTTAATCCACAATTACCCCAAGAAAAACAAAATGCCATACTTGGACTGGGTTTTGGTGCTGTAGATAAAATTTTACTCGAATTTCCTAGTCGATGGTGGCCTCCAGATTGTAAAGGATTCAATCTTGTGTGGACAAAACAGGATCGTGAGGATGTTTTAATGAAGTTTCCTAGCTCAGTAAATGATTTCTGTATATTATTTGAATGTTTATGATGAATAATCTGTATCTTTATTAGACAGGAAGATCTTGGCTAGAAGATGTGTTTGGATTTCATACTATTGATAGTCATCCAAATGTTCTGTTGGCTTGGATCGTCGGCAATCAAATAGAAGAGATCGAGGCGTCGTCTGATAGAGTTATAATCGATGGCTGTATGTATTTGTTAAAGAAGTTTCTTGGGTTTAAGTATAGCATTTCTTCACCACGTAACATGATACGGTAAGAACAATAAGGAAATTTAGAAATGGAACTAGTTTGATTTTCTGTACGTTAGTTCATCGTGGAAATCACATCCTCATTTTTTTTGGTTCCTATTCATATCGAAGTAATTTATCAGAAGAAATGAAGGTTTCCGCTACTGATCTTTCAGAACCGGTTGTGGCAAACAGTAAACAAGTATTGCTATTTTCTGGTGAAGCAACTCATCCAACTTATTATTCAACTGTTCATGGTGCAATCGAAAGCGGGTTTAGAGAAGCCGATCGGCTGATTAATATTTACAAGTAAGTTGTAGTTTCTTTTATTATAATTGATTGCTTGCGCAAGATGTTTTAATTGGTATTTGGGTGGTGATCATTGCTATCAGAAATCATGTAGAATGGAATCATTTTTGCACTTACACTTCATGTTGAATGCACTGTTATAATAATTATAAAAATTGGTTGTTAGTAGTATCAAGGTGTTGGGTTTATTTTTGGTGATAACTACAGAAATTAATGTAGTTTTATTTTTCTTTTGCAGCCGTTATCCACAACATCTAGAAAGTAAATTGTGAATTTTCCAATTTTAATAGTTTTTTATTATTATTTAATATGTTGGGAGTTAAATACAGGAGATACTGGCATAAAAACATGTTCGTGTAAAAGGGTGAACAGCTTTATTTGGGATAACTGCTTAATTATATTTATTGGTCACTATAAACATTTAACTAATAACATGAAAGTAAATATGTGTCCATAGCTTTTAGGTATGTGTTTGATTGGAACATACCCAGTTATTCATAATCATAAGTCTGTAATAATTTGTGGTTGAGAATACAAGGCACGGAAATAAATTTATTTGGAAGGTTAATCACCAATTTGTTGCCATTAAAAAATCAAAGTGGTGATAACCTTCCAAATTTATCTCTATTTATTTATCTTAATGAGATTTTAGGCAAAAAGTTATGAAAAGCCTTTGCACATGTATAAAGCCGTAAGATTTCTTTTTTTGAAAATTGAGTGGTGATTATTGATTAACTTCTGAATTGTTTTAATTTTTGAGAGAAAATATTAAACGAAACATTGTGAATATTACTGCACATGTAAAGATCGACCCTCATTTGTTTGTGTGTTTATTGTAGCTTTCAGCTGACTGCAATTAAAATGCGTTTCTACGCATATGCTGAATTTTATGTTTGTTTTAGTACATAAATACAGAAAGAAAATGAGATACTTAAACTATTGCATTGAGGGATAATGTATCTAATGCCAACGATAATCACAGTGACTAATAAGCATGCGCTTAGGGCATTCTTACCATAATGTAGACTTTGTTTTAATTTACTATTTTAACTTCTAGGTCAAGTTTTATAAAAGAGGATGTCTTTAGTATCAAAGATATAAATTTAATACTTTAATACTTCATTAGATGGCACTTCTTGCAAAATAGATAAGCTGTAATTAAGCAACTTTTCCATTTTAAAAGTATCATTTAAATGTATTATAAGTTTGTAAGTACATAATTTTGATTTTTATTAAGATCATTCTTTTAAATTAGCATAATTCTTAATTCTTAATGTTTGTTGTTTTTGTTGGTAAATAGTAAATAAAATATGTTTTGATTTGTTATAATTAATGTTTAATATAATAATCACAAATCAGCTGTCACATACAAGGTGATTCAAAAGGTGTGGTCACAACTCTAGGGGCTCATTAGACAGGTGATGACATACCCATTTCTGATTCTCAAGGGTTACTGAGATAATGAGAAAAGATTGATTGCAGAATCATAGACATCTGGATCGTTGAGTTTTTATAAGAATTCACAATAATGTATGTGAATTCGGAAAATTCCCGATTGTCACATCATGTTGGTTGAAATGGAAATGTTGATCTTGAAGATGATACAGGGACATCATCAAAAGGAGGAAGCCACGTGACCACTAATTTAAAAGTGCCGCGAAATTTTACCTTTCAACGTTGGCTACACTCACTCCCTCACGAGTATATTTCTAACCTAAAATTACATCGGCGTGCGTACGTTCCGTGGTTTCTTGGTCTCTGTTTTGCGTTTTCTACAGTTTATTTTGTTCTATTTAAAAATCAGTCTTTTTCAAGACTAAATCTGTTTTTTGTGAGTTAATCGAGGTAAGTTAGATTTAACGCATTCAAAGTGTGATAATAAATTTTAAAACTGCATAATTATTTCAGTTTGGAAGGTTACGTTTTTGCGATTCCTTTTACAAGCGAACAAGATAAATTTATTTTAATAGCTCACTATCGAAGTGGAACACAGAATGCAGATGGTTCATGGACCTATTCATTACAATCTTGTATCCAACAATTTGAACAAGCTACGATACATTTGTACGTCGTAAGCATGATATACTTAAGCGGTTTGAAGAAAAAACATTGCATCTGCAAAGGCAAATCATCTGGTAGACCAACCGTATTAACTGATGAAGTTCTCGAGGACATGCAGATGCGAATGAATCGTAGTCCCCATAAATCCATTAAACGCTTAGCCACTGAAACAGGTAGGAATCTATTTGCATTAAACAAATAATATGTTTTGCTTCATTCGTGTTTTAAATTATTAATTATTTTGAATTTATCACTTGTAGTAATTCAATTGTTTTATTAGCAAACTTAAATAAAAAACTGGCACTGCTATTTATTTCTGAATTATTTACATTCATTAAACAATTTAAACTATTTTAAACCATAATCTAACCAACAACTTTTTTCCGCAGGACTTTCATATGGAAGTTGCCAAGTTGCATTAAAAAAGAAGCTACGAATGCATCCCTATAAAGTGTCTGTATTACAAGAACTGTTTTCACATGATCATCACTTACGAGTTCAATACTGTCAGTGGTTTATGCAACACTTGAACAACAGTGACATATTAAATATTACATTTATGTCAGATGAAGCATGGTTTCATTTGTCGGGCTATGTGAACAGCCAAAATTACAGAACCTGGGTCACAGAGAATCCCCACAATTATGAAGAAACAAGTTTGCATCCCCAGAAGGTTGGTGTATGGGTTGTGATGTCAAGACGCAGGATCTATGGTCCATTGTTTTTTAATGACACAATCAGTGGAGAAAGATACCGAGATAATATTTTAACACCTTTTATCGAACAACTATTGGATGATGAAATCCAAGAGGGCTACTTCCAGCAAGATGGTGCATCAGCACATATGGCACGCACCACTATTCGTTATTTGGAAGAGTTCTTTGATGACTAAGTGATTAGTTGTGGACGATGGCCCCCCTCGGTCTCCCGACCTCACACCATTAGATTTTTTTCTATTTGGGCATTTGAAGAATAATGTTTACAGGCACCGTCCACAGAATATTGACGAATTAAAAGAGGCCATACAAAATGAAATTAATAATATATCACCAGAAACCTTAGTTTCAGTTTTCAATAGTATCAAAAATAGAGTTCGGTTATGTTTAGAGAAACAGGGTGGCCATATCGAACCATTTATGTAATTTGTACATAAATTGCAATAAAATGTAAAATAACTAAATGAAATTGTAAAATTTAGGATAAATGTAAGCCATTATTTTTAATTAAATTCTAGTAACCTGCTACCTAATGAATTATTTTTTTATAAATAAATTATGGCAGCTGAAATAATTGCGATTTTTAGTTCTGTTATCTAGCATACCTAGTTCTAAGTATTATGTTACATTTATTTCAGAAAATAAAAATTACACGTCAATTATTAATCTTCAATTATTCCCAGAACACGATTGTGTTAAGGCGGCTGCCATAGTGCCGATTTTGATAAATGGTTTTTTTAAATATAAAATTAAACATTTAATGACTCTTAATGATTGAGTATGTATATCATTTATGCATGCATAACTATACAAAAAAATTTATTATTAAATATTTAGTTTTAAATTTAAATGAGTTTGAACTTCAAATATTTTTTAAATGACCAGGTATTGGTGCATTTACCCTACCTGCATAATTATCTTTTTATGAAAAATCCTTCATAGTGGACAGTTAAATTTAATAAAATTGAAAAAATAACTAAAAAGCTCTTGTTGAACACCTACATCAGCATTGTTTGGGCCTTATCTAATTTTTGTTTTTAAAAATATCTTCAATATAGTCATTTTTTAATTTTCCAATTTTATATATAATTATCTTTAAATATTTGAGTTTCTAAGTAGTTTCATCATATATAAAATACTACGCCACTGGAAAACTACATAATTCTTTATTACAACAGCTGCCAACAGTGCAAGATGTGTTGCCTAACCAACATAAATTTCGTGGTCACGTGGCTTCTTCCTATTTATGATGTCCCTGTACTATAAATGCAATAATTCTTGACCCTGCTACTAGTGCCCATAGAGTTGCTAACCATCTAACCACTCCAGATTTCTTATGAAGCCCAGTTCCCTAGAAATGGCATGAACAACCATAATTGACATACATGGGTATCAGATGTATGTATGGGCTGGTACCATTGATGGTCACTTAATTGGACCTTATATTGTGCAACATCGTTATTTTCATAGATTTAATGTACTAAGTAAACAGTTTTTTCTCATTATCTCAGCAATCCTTGAAACTCACATATGGGTACACCATAAATAATGAGCCCCTAGAGTTATGTACACATCTTTTGAATTGAATCACCCGGTGTAGTTATTGTTTACTTTTTCTGACTATTATTAAATTGTCAAATTTTACAGAATGAAACTTTGTGCTCTGCGTCCTGTTGGACTTAACTCATTTCCTCCCAAGGAACAAAAAGTTAAACAAATTATATAATTTTTTTTATTTGTAGCTTATAACATGTCTGCTTGCACGATTAAGAATATCATGATGGTGCGTAAACCACTACTAGTATCTATGAACTAAAAGAAATACTGAATTTTTTAAATTTATTTAATTTACATATTTAATGTTTCTACAATTTAGTAAATGTGATGTTAATAAGGCTGCAGTCTCACTGTGAACACTACCATCAATAACCATCAATTAGCGTCGATTAACATCAACTAAAATATTGTAGTTCAGTCTAACTGCATACAGCGGTATAAAGCAAAATTTTAAATTTCCCACCTCCTTTATTTAAGATTTATGATCTGACATTTTGGTGTTGTTTACATTAACCTAACCTTGCTCTTCTGTGACTTTACTTGTGAAAATCAGTAACTTGATTAACTTTTAAAATGTTTATTTTTCTGGAGTAGAACGGCAGGATGCAACAATAAAATCAAATAATAAATAACATTTAAAATTATTATTGTAATTACAAATAAAAGATACATTTTAATCATGCATTTGGTTTAGTGTAATTTATTATGTAAACTTTCTAAAACTTTCAGTAGTGCTCTGGTCGTACAATTCGCGCCTTTCTCATACTAAACTGATTAATAAATCATTTTCAGCCGACAACCATGCTG
This sequence comes from Ignelater luminosus, assembly GCA_011009095.1. Taxonomy (NCBI): domain Eukaryota; kingdom Metazoa; phylum Arthropoda; class Insecta; order Coleoptera; family Elateridae; genus Ignelater; species Ignelater luminosus. The sequence goes on along the minus strand of VTPC01006950.1, from coordinate 15,221 downwards.
CATCTTTCGACATTTTTAAAATTATTTCTAACAAAAAAATCACAGATTTATAACCTATAAAAACCCACGTGCTATAACTATGCAAGCAAACGAGCAAGCATAAAACAAGGAAAAAAGAGAAATAAACAAAGTAGGGCGAGCTGTGGTAAATCTGCGCGTGTGCTAAGTTGACCACCACCGTCGAGCAACCACCAAAATTTCCAGCAGGTTGGAAATTATGAACTGATGCACGCTGCTTGATGGTAACTGATGGACAATGATTGTTGCAGTGAGACTAGCACATACTAAATTGCTAGTGGGCTAATTTTGGTCGATAGATGTCACTGGATGGCACTCGATCAGTGAGACTGCGGCCTAACGAACGATTGTTTAAATTTCCAATTAAGGTAGGCCATGGCTGTACATCACGTTAGGACGGTACTTTAGACACAGCCAAACAAGTAATTCCAAATAAAAAATTCCAATTTTAAATTTGAAAGTTGACTTTAAATTCGATTATTGACCAAGTTTAATAATAATTAATAGTTTATGAATTAAATTACAATTTTTTTAAAAGTGCCACTTACAACTCAACATACATTTTAAAATGTTACTTTCGCACTGGAACAAAAATAAAAGGCGGGTGGAAATATTCTATCGCTGAGTGCATGGTTGATTTTCAGGAAAAATATCCAGACTTCCAAATTATTATTTAGAATCGATTATTCAATTAACCGATTAAACGAATTATTAGAAATCTAGTCGTCTGCATCTATTAATTGACCATTCTATGCCTTAATTAAATAGTTGAGGAATTGAACAGTTACTAAAGGAACTGATTATCAGTTGTTTGGTTTAGTTTCTCTAATTGTTTATTTGATTATATTTATTATTATATTATATGTGCATTATTATTTAAGGGTTGTTATTTAGTCTCACCCAGGACGTCATAATTTGTATTGATGGGTCAGTGGTGTATTTATAAAATTTGTCTAGATCTGTTTTATTAGAAAAAAGTTCTTCAATCTAAAGTTTCTGAAAACAAAGTAATTGGCCAAATTTTGATGCAGAAAAATAAAAATGCTTTTACCTAAAATTTTATATTTGTTATTATTTTTCAATTGTGTGGGTATGGCCACGTTTGAATTCAGACATTCAAAAACTCAGTAACCCCATGACCCTCTGGACAAGCCTGACAATACAACACCTCAACTGACCTGATCCGTGGTAGACAGGCATACGGAAGTCCAGCCATGATTTGTATCATCAGATCAGAAATAAAGAGTTAAGTATGCAACAGCAAAGTGTTTAAACTTGTCAAATTTAACGTCGAACAACAGTACCTCTAGCGGGAGGAAAATTGTTAATGAACCCAATTTGCGATTGTCTTTTGTTTGGTGTCAGTACTTTCTTTCACAGTCAATTGGCGTTGGTTTTTCTCTTATATTGTGACTTTTTTTTGAGTTGGTATACTTGTGAAAATTGGTAATTTAATTAATTATTGAAGGTTAATTACCTTCAATAATTAAGGTGACATCTGTCAAAGTCAAGTTGAGGTTACGAAAAATACAAATACTGACATACGTTTAGTTAATGGGGTCGTTTCCTAAAATATTATTTTTGCTTATTTGGGTTGCTTTCGCTTTAAACTAACGCTGGCTTTTTTTTCAGATTTTATCTGCTTCTATTTTCACTTTTTTTTCAATTTAAAGTTTAAAAAAACTTTTCCCGCCACTCCTGTGACGTCACAAGTCTTTGATGATATGACAACGCTGAAAACTGGAGTGCTGTCGGTATTATAGGAAGCGCTTAGAAGTTTGAATTTTATTGTTGAGGTTATGCGGTATTATGTTATTATATAAATTATATAGTATGTTTACAACGTTTTATACAAATACACTAACCACTAAATCACAAAACAATAGTCAATAACAGACGTAAAAAATACAGATAATTATATTATCTTTGGTTGAAATCGACAAAGCGGAGAAACCCGACAACTAACGAATGACAGCAAAGACACAACAACGCGAATTATATCAATCAGTTCGATTGATTAGTTTTTAAAAAGAAAAACCAAAGAAAATTTTATAAAATACAAAACTTTATTTCAAAGTAAACTTTATGTGCGAACAGTACAAAAGACAAGTACAGAGTAAATTGCATGTTTTAATTTTCTATTACATTGCAGTTTTATCCTAATGAAATTGAATATTATCTAGAACGTTACTTATCTCGTCTTTCCCAGAAGATTAGAATATTGAACTCGTTGCGTTGTTAGATATGGTAACTCGCGATTGAGCACTACTATTTGTACAGACCGTCTATCGACGAACTGTGATGTCACTAGTAAAGAAAAATTATTTTATTTCCTTATAACTTTTTAGTTATCATATTATAGAAAAAACTGTTAATGGATATTAACTATATATTCTGTCTGGAATGATAATATCTGTTTAGATTTCAATAAATCCATTTCAGGAAACGACCCCATTGACTATAAATTTGAAAGCGATAGTCACAGTATTAAATGAACACCTGGCACAAAAAAAATAAAGCACCGACTTTAGAGGCCTGCATGGGTCGGATTTTTTAGTCGGTCTTTTACACGGCCTTTTGGCCAGGTCGGGCCTCAGTTTAAAAATTTATCGGCCTTGTCGGGCCGTTTGGGGCTCTCGGGCCGTTTTGTACTGATATGAAGCAGACAATTTTCGTACTGCAGCGCTCCGAGATCTTTTTCGTACCGACCCTGGACAAGCATTTTAATACTGAACCGAAGAGGAGGATTTTCGTACTGCACCATAGCACGGATTTTTTGGTCAGGCTTGTCGGGTTGTCGAGTCTCCAGGGCCTGTGCAGTGCTCTAACCGACGTTAAGTTTCTTACATCATAGGCTATGCCAATTGAGTTCCTTTTTGATGGCACGTTAGTGATTTCTATTTAGATCTGCTTAATAAGGTACCAATTTAACGATTAATCGACTATTATTTTATCATTTTCGATTATTTCATTTATTTTGGTTAATCGATTATTACAATTATTGGATTATTCCGATTATTTCAATTATTTGATTAATCAAAATAATCAATTATTTTTTGTAATCAATTATCAGTTATTATTATTATTATTATTATTATTATTGAAATCGATCCTAATTGTAACTGAAACCCCTCAGACTTCGATTTGAAGATTTTTCCAGCAAATCCTTTTGCATGGCATTATGTGAAAAACTCTATTTTAAAAACACCCGTGAATAATTTGGAAGAACCTACGAATCGAATGACTGAAAAGTGTGTGTGAAACTGGAATAATTCTCGTAGGATTCTCCAAAACGTTTTCAATGGGATTAAAAGGCGCATTCAAAAGTGTCTCGATGTAAATGGCGAACATTCTCAGCAATTACTGTAAGGTCTTTTCTAAAAATTTGATAAAATACTACGTTACTTTTTGCTTTGGCGTTATCGGTTTATATGTTACATTAAGGTTAGGTTAAAATAACACAAATGTCACTCGCGCAATTGTCGTTTTTTTGGGCTATGTTTAAAGTACCGACCGAAATTGTGTAATGGTCGTAGACTATTCTAATTGAAAATGTAAACGATCGCTCGGTAATTATTACATTGCTTGTCACTTTGACAAGAATTTCTTCATATTTAGTAATGATTATATAACCTTACATTACCTGAAATGACATTTCATCTCATACAACTTTGATCTTTAGTTATTTAAAAAAATTTAAAATCAAAATTGGCTCATTTGCCATATGTGTTACCTACCTACATTTAGTGAAATAAATTGGGCATACTGTATTGTATAGAAATGTTTTAAGAACTTTTGCAGAGTTTGATCATATTTTACAAAACGCACTCAAGTGCATAAAAAAAATAATTGGGTGTTATTGTTAAATGACTGATTACTCCATAAGTGGGGAAGTGTAAGGCATAATATTTATGATAAAATCAAAAAGTTGAAATTTTTGACCATTTTGGTTAAATCTTACAGAATGGAATAGATTGATCAGCTGCAGGTATAATATCTATAGGTGTAAGGATATTGCGCTTAGGATAGACAAGTTAAAATTATGACAAAAGCAGAAATAACCAGGTACAAGTGGTGAACCTTTTAATTGCCAGACTACCATTTTAAGTTGTTTTGCATAAAATATGATTGGTAAGTGTAGTAAAGATTGCATTCTTAAAGATGTACAGCAAAAAACTTTGCTTTCTGCTAGTTAAGCTTTTGCGTATATAAATATCAATTTGAATAAATCCATTTTTCTTTTAAATATAGTAATCCTGAAATACTAAGGACTAAAGTGCTAATTGTCGGTGCTGGACTGGCAGGCTTAGGAGCTGCTGATGCCTTCATAGATGCAGGCTTTTCAGATTTCTTAATGGTGGAATCCCAAGAAGATGCCGGAGGTAGAATAAAGACTGACCTATCGAAACATGGATGTTTTGATGTAGGTGCTCAATGGATTCATGGCACTGATAATCCAATATATAACATCGCAAAGAAACATAATTTGTTATCACCGATAACATCTGAAGAAGGATTAGGAATGTATGTAAGAGATGATGGTTTAGTTATTGAGAATGATTTGGTTAAGCAGGCCGATTTTGAAGTGGGGAAAATCTTGGAAGAATGTGAACATTTTGTGGATGCTGTTGATTATCCAAAATCCATAGGGCATTATTTAGACGAAAAGTTTGCAAAGTATCGGGAAAAAAGTAGTGATTTGTCCGATAGTGTTTCTGGTCAGAAATTAGAATTGCTGGATTGGCATGTTAGATTTCAACTCATAGATAATTCATGTTTTAATTTAAAAGAATTATCAGCGAGAGAATGGGGAAAATATTCTTGCCCAGGTAGCGATGGTCAAGCTCATATTAATTTAGCACACGGATATAAAACAATTGTGCAAGTTATTCTTTCAAGGTTTCCCCGAGGAAAATTAAAATTTAATTGTCCAGTTACTCATGTAAAATGGATGAATTTATTAAATAATATAAAAGTTTATTGTGAAGATCAACTGATCATATACTGTGATCATATTATAGTAACTGCCTCTTTAGGTGTATTAAAACACTGCGCTTCCACTTTATTTGAACCACCTTTACCATCTAATTTATCTAAGACTATAGAGTGTATGGGATTTAATGGTGGTATAGGCAAGATATTTTTAGTATTTGAGAACAAATGGTGGAAAACTGAAGGGTTTCAATTATTATGGAGACAAGATACTGTGTTAACTGGTATAAGGAGATGGACTAGATACATATCAGGGTTTGATCTCGTTCTTAATCAACCTAATGCCCTTTTGGGTTGGGTAGGAGGTCAAGGAGTGCTCATGATGGAAAATCTGTCTGAAGAAGATGTAGGAATACATTGTGTGGATTTGTTGAGATCGTTTCTGAAAATGGACGATATACCATATCCAACGAAAGTAATAAGGTATGTATCATAATTTCTATCTAGTAATGAAAATATTAAAACGACCATCTAATTAATAAATTTCATTTTTCAATGCAGAAGTCAGTGGACAACTAATCCCTGGATCAGAGGTGGATATAGCTATACGTCAACACAATGTGATACTTTAAAATTAGGACCGTCCAATCTTAGCGAGCCGGTGGTCGATCGGGATGTTCCCCGAATATTTTTAGCAGGAGAAGCATGTCATCCAAACCATTTCTCTACAACACACGGAGCTTTCCAATCAGGCCAAAATCAAGCAAAAGTAATATTAGACTATATTAAAGAAATGTCCAAGTACAAATATTTTAGATCTTCGATTTAATGCTCAAACTTTGCTCTTCCTTTTACAATATACATTTTGTAAATTCTACTGAAAAATAAGACTCTTATTAGGTGATTTATTTAGGTTTATAGAAAAAATTGTCAATTATGAAACTGTTTTATTGTGCTTTGTCACATTTAACCGTCTTTCAATATTTTGGAAAGAGTGCAATAATATGCTTGAAAGCATCTATCTGTATAATAAACATAATAAAATCGCCTTAATTCAGTTCGATACTACCTACTATAATGTGTTCACATTGCTCCTAGATAAGCAAATCATTGCTTGAGAACAGAACTATTTTTGTCTAAAACTTTATTGAATGTTCTATGTTTGTAAACAACTCTAAATACACTCATAAAACATTAAATGATAAAATCAAAAATTTTATACCTAAAATAGTTGTGCTCTCATGCGATGAAATGCTTTTAGACACAAATACAGACAAGTTATAAAAGATGCTAAAATAGCTGTAAATGATAAATTGGTAAATGAATCTAATAATACTCCAAAAACAATGTGGAGGATTATTAATTCACACAGAAATGATAAATCATCAAGCAACACCATGGAGTCTAACTTAACTGCACAGGAATTGAATAATTACTTTATTAATATTATTGCACATACTCAGGGGTGAAAAAATTTGGGTTTTATATAAAATGCCGAGCCCATTGGGATTTTTTGGGTTTTATTGAGTTTTTTGTATTAATTGATGTAATTCTCAACTAAGGTGAAAATTAAACTTACAGTTCTCATCTGTCTTTCATACATACATAATCTTTAGTCCTAATTTGCCAGTGTAAGGATCTAAACTAAATATAATTCTACATGTCATAACTACTTGTACTACATATATTTTTGTTGACATTTCATTTCTACTACTTTAATTCATTCTATACATTCTTCTCCATTGGTTTCTATTTACTGTTAGTTGTCTATCTTCCGTGAGTGTCATCCTTCTTTTTCCTAGTGCCTTTGTTACGTTTTCATTTCATGCCTCTCTCCGTCTGCCAAGTCTTTTTTTTTCCCATAGGTTTGCAATCGTAGATTCTCTTAGTTCATCTCTCTTCAGTCATTGGAGTCACATGTCTGAACTGGAAAAGTTGATTCTCTTCTATTGTCATGTAATGATTTAACTGCTACCCTGTCTTTTCTTGTTATTCCCAGGATTCTTCTCAGGTATTTCATCTCAATTGCTTGGATGCGCATGATTAGTCTGTACCCATGACGCACTGTATTAGTGTTGGAATGTAAAAGGCTTTATAAATTTTGATCTTTGTTCCTCTTGACATTCAGTATCGCACTAGTCCACGGCACACAATACACACCTAGACACCCACACCACTACTATAACACATACACACTCTCACACTTCTCACCACACAATTCCAACACCGTTCTGAAAAGAACCGTCGCGTCGAACTCCTCGTCGTCTCTGTGTGACGGCTCGCTGGCCGTCCTTGGGTACACCATCCAACCTGGGTCATCGACATCAACACCGGCGGGGATTATGGAGAACCCGCTTCCGGCCTGCACCACCATCGCCACCAGACCATCATCACCGTGGACAGCGGGCGTGCGGACTGTTTGGTACCCGACATGATGGCGTGCACGACAGGAGTTATCCCACAATTTTTCCAATTCACCAGCCATAGAGAAATTAAGTTTTCTAAATAGCAGCCACCTACGGTGGCATTTATTCATTGATCCTCCTCTTGACATTTGTCTTTTTTGTATGAAAACTTTCCCCAGTACATGATATAGTCTTTCAATGTTCTTTATTATGTTTCTTATTTCTTCTTCCATGTTTCCCTCTTCGTGTATGCGAGCTCCTAGATATTTTAATTCTGTGATTTGCTCAATTTTGTTGCTCTGAAGCTGGATGGTCAAATGTGAATTGTGTGGGATACTCATTACTTTGGTTTTGTCTGTGTTGATTGACATTCCTCTTTTCTTTAATTCTTCACACCAGAAATTCATGTCTTTTTGGAGTCTTGACTCTGTCGGAGCAAAAATGACTATGTCGTCGGTATATGCGAGGCAACTAAGTCCTACAGGTTGCAGGTTTTTATTTCCTGCTATCAGTGGTCTGCACTTCTCTTTGTTTATCTTTATAATTTCATCAATGATTGTTATAAAGAGTAGCGGGCTGAGGATCCCTCCCTGTCTTACTCCAGTTATCGTATTGAAGTTTGTTGATGTCATATTACCTTGTCTTAGTACTGAAGTTCGTGCAGTATTACTGTAAAAACTTTTTATGGAATTTATTAAGTCTTCCAGGACGTTTTTAGCTCTTAGCGCTTCCCAGATTATGTTTCTTGGCACTCGGTCGAATGTACTTTTCAAATCCATGAAGCCCATGTATATATGCCTTCATCGTTCTCTTGTTTTTTCTATTACTTGTCTGTTCATGAAGATAAGATCCTGGGTGCTTCTGTTTGGCCTGAAACCACACTGTCCATGCTCTAGTATCGGTTCTATTCGTTTTCTTAGTCGTTGCTCTAGAATTCTTTTGTGTACTTTCTCTGGTATGCTTAATAACGAGATTCCTCTATAATTTTTACATATTCTTGGGTCCCCCTTCTTATGGATGGGTATGATTATAGCTGTTTGCCAATCTTGAGGGATACTCTTTGTTCTGTGGGCCTTCTGCTGGTGGGTATTTTATCATCTCTTGAGCTATATTATCGCCTCCGGCGGCTTTCCCCATCTTAATCTTTCTAATTGCTGTTAGTACTTCTTCTTCTTGGATTTCTTCATACTCTGCTGTCATTTGAGGTGCTTCATACCCTTGGACGTTTGAGTTATTCACGTTCTTGTTCTTGTTCTTGTTCTTGTTCAAAGTGTCTTCTCCATCTTTCCAATTTTTTCCTGTCATCTGTTACGAGTTTTTCGAAGTCAAGTTTCCAATTGCCGGTTTATTGTCGCGTTTGTTTAAATTCTTTAGGGTTCTGTAAAATACCTTCTGGTTCTCTGTTGCGTCCTTTTCCATTTTTTCCCCGAATTCTTTCCATGCTTTTTGTTTCTCTGCCTTTATGCTATTTTTAACTTTGTTTTTCGAAGTCTCGTAGTTCTTCCTATCTTGTTCGTTCTTGATCTTTAGAAATCTCATCCATTTTAATTTTTTATCTTTGACTGCTGTTTTGATTTCATTTGACCACTACGAAGTTTGCTTTTTCGATGGGTACATCTTTGTAATGCTGTATACTAGGTTCGCTATTTTCGTTAATAAGTGTTTTGAATGCATTCCACAGTTGGATACTGTCCAGTTCTTGATAATTACCTTTTCATGCTTCTATTTCATTTTTTATTTGCTGTTGGTATCTTCTTTTATATTCTTCCTCTCTTAGCTTGTACATCCTCGTTTTCGCTTGTGGTCTGTTTTTGGGGTTATTTTGCTTATTTGTTTTTGCGTTGGTTCTGCTTCTTGCTCTAACTAAATAGTGATCTGTTCTGAGTTCAGTACCTCTCATTACTCGAACGTATCTTCTATCATGTCTCTGTTACTTCTTTCAGCTGTTATATAGTCAGTAATTGACTTTTCATTTCTTGAAGGCTGTTCACGAGTATATTTGTGTTGGTATAATGTATTTGTTACCAAGTTCATGTGATCACATAATTCGATTAGTCGTCTTCTGTTACATGTTAGTTTTTCTTTCCCATATTTGCCAACGACTGAGGAGATGCTGCTTTTTTCGATACCAATCCTTGCGTTTACGTCTTCCATTAGTATTATTCTTCCTTTCATGGAGCCTATAGTTTCTCGAAGTTGTCCATAAAACTTTTCTGTTTTTGGTCTTTTCGTCTTCGTTTGGTCCATAGACTGTTATAATGTTGATCATTTCTTCTCTAGGTTTCTTTACTGTTATGGTAATTATTCTCTCCAATATAAGTTCTCAATCATGTACTATTGGTTTTAAAATGAACTAGGACACTTTAATTTTCCCACTGCAATATTTACATTTAATTTCGGCTAAAATATCTTTACCCATGGATTATTTGACTGGTAAAGTCACATTTACACTTGGAAAAACACTTACATTTTTGAATTATAGTAGTTGGCCAGTGTCCTAGTTCATTTTGAAACCAATAGTATGTACACTTCTATTCAAAAGTAAAGCGTACAACTACTGTAAATGATTTGGGCAATATTTCATTAATGTAAACTCGACCTTTATAGTTTGTTACTAGGTAACATTGAATTTTAACAAATGACTTTACTTTGATAGACTTTCAAAGCTTTGTTAAATGTTTGATCAATTGATCAATCACTTGGTCAATTGATTAACCAATCAGAAGTAGTGAAATATTCAGACTTATCCAATCAGACTGGTTAATCAATTGATCAACTTGACCAATGATCAAATTATTTTTGTACAACTGAGCTTTTGACAGCAATAGATAAATTTTCAAAATATTTTCGTGGGTTACCGTAGAAACCATTTGAACAGAAATCCAATTTACAACAAGTAAAGAAAGTGTATGCTTTACTTTTGAATAGAAGTGTACTCTACTATATTTTTATTAATAATACAGGCTATTCCTGCTTTGGCCCATTCTGTTTGTTTTATTCCACTATATATCATTACATGTCCCTGGTCTGTTTCTATGCATCCTTGCTCTTTCTTTTTGGTTTCTGTGAGTGCTAAAACTTCCAAGTTAACTTTTATGAATTCTGTCATTAATTCCATTTTTTCCGTTAATTTCTTTTATGTTCCAGATGTTGACTTTTTATCTTTTTTCCCTTTCGATTTTCCTATTTTGTTATCCATTTCGTTGCCGTTTCCATTGCCGTTTTGTTATTTTTCTTAGCTGTCCATTTTAATTCTTTTTAGACTGCTTCTCCCTTCTGCCGGCTTATTATTATTATTATTATTATTATTATTCTATTAGCTTATCGTACTTGATGTACGGATTATTTCCTCTCTGTTTTTTTTCTTTTAGTTGCGCTACTAGTTCTTTGCGTTCTTTCATTATATTCTTGGGGTAGTCTTCATCGATGAATATTTCCTTTGTTGTTTTCAGCAATATAATCTTGTTCTTGTTTTCTTGTAGGTTTCTATTCTTATTTGTTCTTATGTCCTTATGCCCAACTATTTTTATTCCCATCTCTTACGTTATTTGTGTTATAGCAGTTTTCAAATCCGCATTAGTTTCGTTGTCTTTCTTCAGCACTGCCCTATCTTTCTTACTTCTCTTTCTAGCATCTTGATTCTATTTTCATTCTTCTCGGCCTGTATCTTCAGCGTTGCATTTTCTTCTTTTAAGATTTGTATTTCCTTGCGTAAACTCCATTTTACCATCTATTAAATTTTATTTATCATTGATTTGTTTAAACATTGCTTCTACTGTGTCCACCTCAACCCTCTTTTGCTATGTTCTGTAACTGATTTCTCTGAAGTGTTGTGTGTCTTCCTGTTTTCTACTCTTGTGTGTCTTGCAGTTTACTACTCTGAAGAGTCTGCCGATTTTTCTCGCGTGTAGATGTCTTCCCTGGTCTGCTTTTGTGTTTCTTACAGTTCATTGTTCTTTCTGATCTAACGTTTTCGCTTCTCATGTGACGATGCTGCCCTCGGTCAACCGTCGAAAGACGTCGCTTCCTTTTCTGTTTATCTTATAGATTAACCTCACTTTGTTAATTACTGTTCATTTGCGTTGTCCGATTCAGCTTTCTACTTCATGTTGACACAGTTCCTTTAAAATGGGAGTTGAGGGTGAACGTAAAAAAAAATCTGCTTGTACCACCAGATAGGGGATGAAAAGTGATTAAACTTTGCCATTTGAACCATCTCGATATCTACTACTGTTTAGGAGTTACAGGGCATTAAATAAAATTTACCAGATCTTCGAGGGTGGCTTTCACCCCCTTAAGATCGAGCTCAGCCGTTGCAAAAAAACACGTGTCTAATGTTTTGACCCCCACTACTTATATAGCAAGTCTCAAAAAAGTTAGTGAGGTACACATCTTGTATGCCCCTTGTAATTGTTTTTTATTCTAAAATTACTTAAGACCCGCAAGTCTCCACAGCTGATTTTTAATTCCTTAAAAAACATAAAGTTGTTTCTCTTCTTACAACATAAATTCACAGGGGATAACATTTTCAAATTTCAAGATGACTAAAAAAAACTCGAACATTGTTCAGCTAACTTTGAAAATTGAATTTTGCATTGAAACCATACTAAGAAATTGCAATAACTATGATATTGCATCGTGTTTGAAAAACTATTTCGTGAGTAAAGTAGACAATCTTGATGCTTTTTTAATTTAGCAAGATACACACTTTCAAAGCAATGGTTAAAATTTGGTTTCGTATGTATGCTGCAAAAGCACTATCTTTCAAGTATTATTTATAACACAATGTATTGTAATATGCATAAATTAATTACGAATACTAATTTTTGAATGTTTAGTTGTAAATTCTGCGTAGATTCATTTTTTAGAGTTTTGGCCGCTTTATTTTGGTTTCCGACCACTGTGCGTCGGCATCACAAACAATATCAATAAAAACTCTCTGGGTCTGTTGGTACCTGATTAAACGCACAATTTCTTCAAGTTCTTGGAATATCTGTCTGTTTTTTTCTTTTTCTATCCATTTGTTAGCGGTAGTAGCATTGTCGAATTGTTTCACGTAAGTGAATCAGGATGCTTTACCATATCAAAGGCAAACCAGATTTAGTGCGTATTTTTGGACTGGCAATGCTTTCCATACCACAGAGAATTTTTTGCGAGAGGGTTTGCACTGGACGGAGCTGGGTATTTTCAGATATTTATACATGCGATTGTGTTTTGATTTTCTTTTTATGTCTTCGCCTATGGTTAAAGCAAATCTTTTGTTGTAATTCAGCATATCTTCTGGTCACTGCTTTGTACTCTTGTTGCAATCCACCAGCTTTTTTTTTTGGTTAATCTACAAACGACAATTTCTTCATTTTAAAAAGGTGTACACATTAGTTTTGTAGAAAGTATTATAAATAGTACACTATATCGTAATTTTTGGTTACTCTTGTCTATTGTGCTAATCATATGTGGTTGGAATGTAATAAACCTGAGGAATTTACCACAAAATAACTTGTTTCTTAGTAATTTATGTTTTATTTATGTTATGTTGTATTTATCTGAAAGTACAAAAGTACTTTTGCCTTGATTTATGTAAATTACATAATCATCTCAATTTTTTATTTTTTTTTAACAAAAATGAATTAAGCTTGTGCATGGTACACTCATAGCCATATGCTATTCAATTTAACAGGAAAGCGATACAAAATGAGATGATGATTAGTTTTAAATTATGTTTAAATAAAAGTTGATTAATTAGTGCAAGTAAAAATTTATAGTACTTTAAGGAATTTAAGATGAGAGACATATAAACAATAAATAGAAGAGGTCCAAAAATAGAAACTTAAGGTACTACAGAAGAAATACCAAAGGAGTTTGAAAACTGATTATTATCAACTTTGATTATTAAGGTTCTATCAGACAAGGAAGAATAGTTTTGCGTAGGTTAAGATTGTCAAGTATATGGACTCGAAGTAAAATCAATTGTGAATTTTAAAAATTTAATGAAACTAAACAATTGTAAATAGTAATAATTAAATGGTGCCTTTTTGACAAAAATAGAATAAAAGATTAATGTGGTTAATCGCATTAAAGCATTGCTTGAGGTGATTCCGTTTAGATTAATAGTTTCTAATCAATATACTAGCATCCGTTATTATATGATAAGTGCTTTTAAAATTATCTTTATATGCAACAAAATGTGGTTATAATGAAATTTAAAAAAAAAAGCTATTAAAAATCTAATTCAAACGTAATTATGATTTTATGAGTTCAAGAACCCGACTCCTGAAGGTCTATGCTTATTTAGCATCTTTTTGTTTAGAACAATCTGTAATAATGTTATGTACCATTAGTTTAAAATTATTATCAATGGAGAATATGCACATCTTCTATTCTAATTTATGTTCTTGATTATCTAGTAAATCCAAATGGTTTATTTATAATGTTGGTGACGCTTTTGACACTACATGTATTGACATTTTTGAAATTTGGAGGTTAACAATTTCAAATTTGAGGCTGAAACATCGAAAATATTTCAAGACAAAACGAGATATTTTTGGTACTAAAGCAAAACGACCTATTTAGATTTTACATAAAATTCGTTAAAAACACATAGCCCAGGAATTCAAGCAATTCACTGGGGAAAAATCCCGCGCCGGCTGGATTACAGAAGTGCGAGAAGGTTACGTTTTAAAAGTTTTTGCCGACGCCTAATTACCTAACAAGCTTTACGTAGGTAAGTATCAACTTCGAATAAAGAACAAGAGCACTTGCATAATCTCGCAGTGTTACCAATCGAAAAGTCTCGGTTTTAAGCAGCTGCCAACTCTTGTTTCGAATCCCCTGTTGGGCAACACCCTCTTGCAACTCATGTAATCCTAATGGGGAGTTAAAAAATTTTATGCCCGAATTTTAAGAGATTCTCCGAAGTCTGGAAAGATTTTTGTTGGTTTACTATCAGCATCACAGAAGTGCAAGAGGGTTACGCTTTAAAAATGTCTGCAGATCTCTGATTACCTAAGCAGCTCTACGTAAGTATCAACTTCGAATAAACAGCAAGAAAACTTGCATGATCTCGCAGTGTTACCAATCGAAAAGTCTCGGTTTTAAGCTGCTGCCAACTTTTGTTGCGAATCCCGTGTTCGGCAACACCATCTTGCAACTCATGTAATCCTAATGGGGAGTTAAAAAATTTTATGCCCGAATTTTAAGAGATTCTCTGAAGTCTGGAAAGATTTTTGTTGGTTTACTATCAGGATCACAGAAGTGCAAGAGGGTTACGCTTTAAAAATGCCTGCAGATGTCTGATTACCTAAGCAGCTTTACGTAAGTATCAACTTCGAATAAAGAGCAAGAAAACTTGCATAATCTCACAGTGTTACCAGTCGAAAAGTCTCGGTTTTAAGCTGCTGCCAACTGTTGTTTCAAATCCCCTGTTGGGCAACACCCCCTTACAACTCATGTAATCCAAATGATGAATTAAAAAATCGTATGCCCGAATTTTACAAGATTCTCTGAAGTCTTGAAAGATTTTTGTTCATTTGCTAACAGGATCACAGAAGCGCAAGAGGGTTACGCTTTAAAAATGTCTGCAGATGTCTGATTAGCTAAGCAGCTCTACGTAAGTATCAACTTCGAATAAAGAGCAAGAAAACTTGCATGATCTCGCAGTGTTACCAATCAAAAAGTGTCTGTTTTAAGCTGCTGCCAACTCTTGTTTCGAATCCCCTGTTGGGTAACACCCGCTTGCAACTCATGTAATCCTAATGGTGAATTAAAAAATTTTATGCCCGAATTTTAAGAGATTCTCTGAAGTCTGGAAAGATTTTTATTGGTTTACTATCAGGATCACAGAAGTGCAAGAGGGTTACGCTTTAAAAA